>HG995428.1:0-16803 GCA_905333125.1 Pheosia tremula | reverse complement strand
ATGTTAAGTTTAAATTATTATTAAATAATATTCTTTTATCCCTCAAATAATGCCTATTAATTGATTACTTTCATTAATTTTTTTTATTTGTATTTTTTTAATTTTTAATATAATAAATTATTATATTTTTAATTATAAATCAAATAAAAATAATTATTATCAAGCAATAAAAAAAAATTTATATTGAAAATGATAACAAACTTATTTTCAATTTTTGATCCATCAACTAATATTTTTAATTTACCGTTTAATTGATTAAGAACTATTTTAGGAACATTATTTATCCCATATACATTCTGACTAATTCCTAATCGACATCACTTTTTTTGAAATTTCATTTTAATAAAACTTCACAATGAATTTAAAACCCTATTAAAAAATAATTATTTCCAAGGATCAACTTTTATTTTTATTTCAATATTTTCATTTATTCTATTTAATAATTTTTTAGGGTTATTCCCATATATTTTCACAAGTACAAGTCATTTAACTTTATCTTTATCAATCTCCCTACCTCTATGATTAAGATTTATAATCTATGGATGAATTAATAACTCCCAACACATATTTATTCACATAATTCCTCAAGGAACCCCAACTATTTTAATACCTTTCATAGTTTTAATTGAGACGATTAGAAATATTATCCGTCCAGGAACATTAGCAGTTCGTTTAACGGCTAATATAATTGCAGGACATTTATTAATAACTTTATTAAGAGGAACGGGACCAACTATGCCAAGTTACTTAATTATTATTCTTATCATAATTCAAATTTTATTAATAATTTTAGAATCAGCAGTAGCTATTATTCAATCATATGTTATCGCAATCCTAAGAACTCTTTATTCTAGAGAAGTTAATTAATGAAAACAACTTTTAATCACCCATTTCACTTAGTAGATTATAGACCATGACCTTTAACTGGAGCTATTGGGGTAATAACCTTAGTTACCGGAATAATTAAATGATTCCATAATTTTCAAATAAATTTATTTATATTAGGATATTTAATTGTAATTTTAACTATGTACCAATGATGACGAGATATTTGTCGAGAAGGTACTTTACAAGGAAAACATACTATTATAGTAACAAAAGGACTTCGATGAGGAATAATTCTTTTTATTATTTCAGAAATTTTTTTTTTTGTATCTTTTTTTTGAGCTTTTTTCCATAGAAGTTTATCCCCTAATATTGAAATTGGGGCCACATGACCCCCCACTAGAATTACTCCCTTTAACCCCTTTCAAATTCCTTTACTTAATACTATTATTTTAATTAGATCAGGAATATCAGTTACATGAGCTCATCATGCCTTAATAGAAAATAATGATTCACAAACTACTCAAGGACTTTTTATTACAATTATATTAGGAATTTATTTTACTATCCTCCAAGCCTATGAATATTATGAAGCACCTTTTACAATTGCAGATAGAATCTATGGGTCAACATTTTTCATGGCCACAGGATTCCATGGTATACATGTTTTAATTGGAACATTATTCTTATTAATTTGTTTAATTCGACACCTAAATAATCACTTTTCAAAAAATCACCACTTTGGATTTGAAGCTGCAGCTTGATATTGACATTTTGTAGATGTAGTTTGATTATTTTTATATATTTCTATTTATTGATGAGGAAATTAATTATTTATATAATATATTTAGTATATTTGATTTCCAATCAAAAAGTTTAATAATTTTAATATAAATAATCATTTTATTAATAAATATCTCAATTACAATCCTAATTATTTCTAACATTATAATAATTTTATCAATTATCCTATCTAAAAAATCTTTTATAGACCGAGAAAAATGTTCACCATTTGAATGTGGATTTGACCCTAAATCCTCAGCCCGAATTCCTTTTTCATTACATTTTTTCTTAATCACAGTAATTTTTTTAATTTTTGATGTTGAAATTGCTTTAATTTTCCCTATCATCCCCCTATTCAAATTAGTAAATTTTATCACTTGAACTCAAATTAGATTTTTTTTTATTATTATTTTATTAATTGGATTATATCATGAATGAAACCAAAACATATTAAATTGAACTAACTAAAAAATACCAAATCAAGGATTATAGTTTAACTAAAACATTTGATTTGCACTCAAAAAATATTGTAATATTACAATTTATCTTATTAATAAATATTAATTATTAAATAAGAAGCAATAATGCATTTAATTTCGACTTAAAAGATAGAGTTAATTACTCCTTATTTATTAATTGAAACCAAAAAGAGGTATATCACTGTTAATGATAAAATTGAATAATAATTCCAATTAAATTGTGAAATATAAAATTTAAAATTAAGCTGCTAACTTAATTTTTAGTGGTTAAATTCCATTAATATTTCTATTAAATAAATTATCTTATAAATATAAATTTTATCTAAATTTATGTAGTTTATATAAAACATTACATTTTCATTGTAAAAATAAAATAATTTTTTCATAAATAATTTTTATTTAAAAATAAAACTATTTCCTTAATATCTTCAATATTATGCTCTAAATCATAAGCTATTTAAATTAAATTGTTAATAATAAAAATAAACTAATTAAAATTCATATAATAAATCTAAATAAATAAATTTTAAAATTATTTATTTGTAAAACATTAAAAAATATTGAATATTTTTTTAAAATATTGACAATTCCTACCCCACTATAAATCTCTCTTCACCCTAAATCAACATTTTTTAATAATTTATTTCTAAAATTTAAAAAATTATAAGTTAAACCATAGGTTGATAAATTAGGCATAAATCATATTAAACAAAAAAATCTTCTTAAACTATACGTTATAGCAAATTTATTCACAGAATAAATATTTATATTTCTAACTAAATAACCTAAAATTCCCCCTAATAATCTCACATAAATTACTATCATTTTTATTCTAAAAGGTAAATAAATTATATAAGGATAACAAAAAATTAATCAACTTAACATACTACCTCTCACCACTCTTATGAAAAGTAAAATAAATATTCTCTTTAATATAATATAATCCTCATCATATAAATTATAAATTCTTAATAAATTATAATCATTAACTATTAAATATATCATTAAACGAAAAGTATAAAATATAGTTAACCCAGTAGAAATATAATATAATAAAAAAATTAATAAATTTAAATTTCTAAAACTTACTATCTCTAAAATTATATCCTTAGAATAAAACCCAGCTAAAAAAGGAATCCCACATAAAGCCATATTAGAAATATTCATACATAAAGAAGTTAAAGGAACAAAAAATCTAATCCCACCCATATAACGAATATCTTGCATATTATTTATTAAATGAATAATTACTCCGGCACATATAAATAATAAAGCTTTAAATATGGCGTGAGTTAGTAAATGAAAAAAAGCCAATATAGGTATACCTATTCTTAAAATTCTTATTATTAACCCTAATTGTCTTAAAGTAGATAAAGCAATAATTTTTTTTAAGTCAAATTCATAATTAGCTGAAATCCCAGCCATAAACATAGTTAACCCAGATAACAATAATAAAACCTTTAAAAAAAATATATCCACTAATAAATTATTAAATCGAATTAATAAATAAACCCCAGCAGTTACTAAAGTTGAAGAATGAACTAAAGCCGAAACTGGAGTAGGAGCTGCTATAGCGGCAGGTAATCAAGATCTAAATGGAATTTGAGCTCTTTTAGTTATCGCAGCTATAATAATTATAATACCAATTATTTTTATCTCAAAATCATTACTTATCAAATCTAAATAAAAAATATAATTTCAACTACCATAATTTATTATCCAAGAAATAACTATTAAAATAAAAACATCACCAATACGATTAGATAAAGCTGTCAATATCCCAGCATTATATGATTTTAAATTTTGATAATAAATTACTAAACAATAAGAAACTAGCCCTAGTCCATCTCAACCTAATAAAATTCTAATAATATTAGGGCTAATAATTAACAACAACATAGAAAATACAAATAAAAGAACTAAAATAATAAATCGTATAAAGTTTAATTCAGATCTTATGTATCCTTTTCTATAGTAAATAACAACTGAAGAAATTAATAAAACAAATATTATAAACAATAAAGATATCCAGTCTAATAAAATTGATATAATAATTCTTAAAGAATTAAAAGAAATAATTTCCCACTCTAAAATAATTACAATATTATTTATAATAAAATAAATTCTAAAAAAAAAATTAACCAATCTAATAAATAATAAAAAAACAAACCAAACAAAAAATAAAGAATACTTAATATTATTAATAATTTAAAATGAATTTTATCATATTTTTGACACCACAAATCAATATTTTTATTAAATTATTTAAATAAAATCAAATTATTCTATAATCAACTTTTAAAATTAAAATATTTAAAGGAAATCAATGTAACATCAATATTAAATATTCACGAGATACTCCAGTATAATAACTATACACACCAAAATAATATTTACCATGCTGAGTAAAAGAATATAAATATAAACTATAACCAGCTCTAAAAAAAGAAATTAATATTAATAAAATTATTGAAATTCATGACCAACTTAATAATCTATTAATTAATCTAATTTCCCCTAATAAATTAAGTCTAGGAGGAGATGCCATATTTGAAGATATCAATAAAAATCACCATAAACTTATAGAAGGTATAAAATTTATTAACCCCTTATTAATATATAAACTTCGACTATGCAATCGCTCATATAAAATATTAGCTAAACAAAATATACCAGAAGAACATAGACCATGACCAATCATTAAAATATAAGAACCAATATAACCTCAATAGTTTATAACCATAATACCTCTAATCACTAAACTTATATGAGCAACAGAAGAATAAGCAATTAATGATTTAATATCAACTTGACAAAAACATTTTAAACTAATATAAAACCCCCCAACTAATCTAATTACAACCCATAAATAATTCATCTTTAAATTAACTTCCTGTAAAAAAATTATAACTCGTAATAACCCATAACCCCCCAATTTTAACATAATACCAGCTAAAATTATAGAGCCAGAAACAGGAGCTTCTACATGAGCTTTAGGTAATCACAAATGAACAAAATACATAGGCATTTTCACTAAAAAAGCTAAAATTATACAAAAATATAATAAATATAAATTTAAATTAAAAAATTTTAAAAAATAAATTATTATACAATTTATTTTATTAAAAATATAAAAAATACCAATTAACAAAGGTAAAGAAACAAATAAAGTATAAAATAATAAGTATATACCAGCCTGAATACGTTCAGGCTGATAGCCTCAACCAATAATTAACAATAAAGTAGGAATTAATCTACCCTCAAAAAATAAATAAAATATAAATAAATTTATTGTTCTAAAAGTTAAAAATAACATAATCAATAAAAAAATAACATTAAATAAAAAAAAATTAACATAATAATTCTCTTTATACAAACTTTCTCTTGCCATAATTATCAAAATAATAATTCAAATTCTTAATAAAATTAAACCATAAGATATAATATCAATCGATAATATATAACTTAAATTAAAAAAATTAATATATATCAAATTTGAATTTATAAATAAAAATATTAATATTATTATTATTATTTGGACCATTCAAAATATATTTTTTTTTAAACAAAAAGGTATAATAAAAATTATTATTATTAAAAACTTTATCATTAATACTATTAATATTTTATTTTATAATAAATTAAATCTTTGAAAATAATCATTACCATGAGTACGAATTAAAGAAACTAAAATAGATAACCCTAAAGCACCCTCACAAACAGAAAAAACTAAAAAAACCATTATTATATATATATCACAACTTAGAAATATTAAAAAAATTATTAAAAAAAAAAAAATTCTCAATACAATAAACTCTAAACTCAATAAAACAATTAATAAATGTTTATGTTTAGAAACAAAAATTAAATTACCTATCATAAATATAATAATAAAAACAAACCACATATTAAAAATTATCATTAATAGTTTTTATAATTTAAAAAAAAATATTGGTCTTGTAAATCAAAAATAAGTAAATTACTTTAAAAACTTCAAAGAAAAAGAATATCTTTATCAATAATCTCCAAAATTATTATTTTATTTAAACTATTCTATGATTTGATATAACAAAAATATTTCTATCTATAATAATTATTTTATTCTCTATTAATATATTTTTCTTAAATAACCCCTTATCTATAGGGTTAATAATTTTAATGCAAACACTATTAACTTGCTTATTAACCGGAATAATAATTAAAACTTATTGATTTTCATATATTTTATTTTTAACTTTTTTAGGAGGATTATTAGTTTTATTTATTTATATTTCGAGAATTGCCTCAAATGAACTTTTTAATTTTAATTTAATAATAAAAAGAATATTAATTATATCTTTTTTTATAATTTTATTTATAAGAATAATTTATATAAATAATATACTTTGAATAAATTTTTTTAATAATTATGAAATAAATAATTTTTCAGAAATTTATAATATTTTTTTTAATTTAGAAAATAAAATTAACCTAAATAAATTATATAATACTCAAACATTTTTTTTAATAATAATATTAGTTATTTATTTATTTATCACATTAATTGTAGTTGTAAAAATTACTAACATTCATTATGGGCCTATTCGATCTTCAATTTAATAAATGATAAATAATTATAAACCAATCCGAAAAAATCACCCAATTATTAAAATTATTAATGGATCATTAATTGATTTACCCTCACCATCTAATATTTCATCACTATGAAATTTTGGATCATTATTAGGACTATGTTTAATTATTCAAATTTTAACAGGTCTATTTTTAACAATATATTATACAGCTAACATTGAATTAGCTTTTTATAGAGTAAATTATATCTGCCGAAATGTAAATTATGGGTGATTAATCCGAACTTTACACGCAAATGGAGCATCTTTTTTTTTCATTTGCATTTATATTCATATTGGACGAGGAATCTACTATGAATCGTTTAACTTAAAATATACATGAACAGTAGGAGTATTAATTTTATTTCTTCTTATAGCAACAGCATTTATAGGGTATGTACTACCTTGAGGCCAAATATCATTTTGAGGGGCTACAGTAATTACCAACCTTCTTTCAGCTATTCCTTACTTAGGATCAATATTAGTAAATTGAATTTGAGGAGGATTTGCAGTAGATAATGCAACTTTAACACGATTTTATACATTTCACTTTTTATTACCTTTTATTATTTTAATAATAACTATAATTCACCTTCTTTTTTTACATCAAACAGGATCAAATAATCCATTAGGAGTTAACAGAAATTTAGACAAAATTCCATTTCATCCATTTTTTACATTTAAAGATTTAATTGGATTTATTATCCTAATATTTTTATTAACAATATTAACATTAACTAACCCCTATATATTAGGAGATCCAGATAACTTTATCCCAGCTAACCCTTTAGTAACTCCAGTACATATTCAACCAGAATGATATTTCCTATTTGCATATGCTATTTTACGATCTATTCCAAATAAGTTAGGAGGTGTTATTGCTTTAATCATATCAATCTTAATCCTGATTATTCTACCATTTACTTTTAATAAAAAAATTCAAGGAATCCAATTTTATCCAATTAATCAAATAATATTTTGATCTTTAATTACAATAATTATTTTACTAACATGAATTGGAGCACGACCAGTAGAGGACCCATACATCATTACTGGACAATTATTAACTATTTTTTATTTTTCTTACTTTATTATTAACCCTATTATTAATAAAATTTGAGATAATTTATTATTTAAAAATTAATTAATGAGCTTGAATAAAAGCATTTGTTTTGAAAACTTAAGAAAGAATATAAAATTCTATTAATTTATACTAAAATTAATCAACCTATAAAAAATTTTTTAACCCTAAAAAAAATAATAAAAAATTTAAAGAAATAGGTAAATATCTTTTTCAAGCTAAATATATTAATTTATCATAACGATAACGAGGTAAAGTACCACGAACTCAAATAAATAAAAAAGAAATAAAAGTTAACTTTAAATAAAAAAAAATACCTAACTTATAACCCCCTAAATAAATTAAAACAAATAATAATCTTATAAATAAAATTCTAGAATACTCAGCTAAAAAAATTAAAGCAAATCCCCCTCTTCTATACTCTACATTAAACCCTGAAACTAACTCTCTCTCACCCTCAGCAAAATCAAAAGGAGTACGATTAGTTTCTGCTAAACTAGAAGATATCCAACATAAACTTAAAGGAAACATTAAAAATAAAAATCAAATATTAAATTGATAAAAAAAAAAATTCAATAAATTAAAATCTATAATTATAATTACTCTAGATATTAAAATTAAAGATAATCTAACTTCATAAGAAATAGTTTGAGCCACAGCCCGTAACCCCCCTAATAAAGAATAATTAGAATTAGAAGATCAACCAGAAATTATAACCGTATAAACTCCTATTCTAGTACAACTTAAAAAAAATAAAATTCCTAAATTAAATCTAACCATATTAAAATAATAAGGAATTAATATTCAAATTAAAAGAGATAAAAAAAAACTAACTACTGGAGAAAAATAATAAATTAAATAATTAGAAAAATTAGGATAAGTTTGCTCCTTTGTAAATAACTTAATAGCATCAGAAAAAGGCTGCAAAATACCAATAAATCCAACCTTATTAGGACCTTTACGAATTTGAATATACCCTAAAACTTTACGTTCTAACAAAGTCAAAAAAGCAACCCCAATTAATACCCCAACAATTAAAATTAAAGAGCCTAAAAAAATTATATATATATCCTTAAATAACATTTACTACCTATATAATAATTTATATATTTATGATTTCTAAAACCATTACATTTTTTCTGCCAAAATAGCACTATAAAATATATTTTTTTTATTAATTTAATAATATTCATTTTTAAAATTTAATTTAAATATTAATTCCTTTCGTACTAAAATATTTGAATTTTTAAAAGATAGAAACCAACCTGGCTCACACCGGTTTGAACTCAGATCATGTAAGATTTTAATGATCGAACAGATCAAAATTTTAAACTCCTGCATTTAAATTTTATCTTAATCCAACATCGAGGTCGCAAACTTTTTTTCTTATTTGAACTAAAAAAAAAAATTACGCTGTTATCCCTAAGGTAATTTTTTCTTTTAATCAATATAATTGGATCAATTAACCACTTATCTATGTAAAACTATAAAAAAAAGTTAAATTTATTTTTTTATCACCCCAATAAAATATTAAAAAAAAAATTTTAATTTTAAATTTATAAATAATTTCAATAAATTTTATATTAAACTCTATAGGGTCTTCTCGTCTTTTTAATTTATTTTAACTTTTTAATTAAAAAATTAAATTCTAAAATTTAATATAAAGACAGTCTATATTTCATCCAATCTTTCATACAAGTCATCAATTAAATGACTATTGATTATGCTACCTTTGTACAGTCAAAATACTGCAGCCCTTTAATTAATTAATCAGTGGGCAGATTAGACTTTAAATTATTTACAAAAAGACATGTTTTTGATAAACAAGTGAATATAAATTTTTGCCGAATTCCTTTATATTAATTTTCTTATTAAAATATAAATTTATTTAAACTAAATAATATACTAATTTTATCATTATAACTAATATTATAAAATTTTAAATTACTTTTTTATAAAAATATAAATTTATATTAAATTTTAAATTAAATGAAATTATTTATAATAAACTAAAATTTATTAACAATATAAATTATAAAATTTTCAAATAAAATAATTAAAACAATTATATAATTTTAATTTAAAGCTTATCCCTTAAAATATAAAATTTTTATTTAAATATAATTTTTAATTATTATATTTAAATAAAAATTTAAAATTAAATTTTTTTCTAAAAAAACTAGATATATTTAAAAACGATTAACATCTCATTTCCAATTAATTATGTAAAATATTTTTGCCACAATAACTTTATTAACTAATTATCTCTTTTAAATTCGAGAATTTTTTAACTAAAAAAAAAATTAATAAACTCTGATACACAAGATACACTAAATTAAAATTACTTTATTAATAATTTTATTTTTCAATTATTTCAAAATTCTCCCACAATACTCATTCCCTATAAAATTTATAATTTTTTCTATTAAAATACTTTAACCCCCATTAAATATTTTAATATTAAAATTACTTTTTTTATTTATCATAAATAATTAATTTTCCCCCTCAAATTAATTATTTATATAATATCTTTTCAATGTAAATGAAATACTTATTCAAGCTCTAATTTGTTCTTTCTAGAAACACTTTCCAGTACCTCTACTTTGTTACGACTTATTTCAACTTTTATCTATATGAAAGCGACGGGCAATATGTACATATTTTAATTTATAATCATTTTACCAAATTAAATAAAATTACATTTAAATCCACCTTTAATTAATTATTACAAATTAAAATTCATTTAAATAAATTTATTGTAATCCATTATATTCTTAATTATAATCTGCATCTTGATCTGATTTAACTTTTTATTTTAAAATTAAAATATTATTTTTATTAAAAAATATTTTTTTAACAACGATATACAAAATAATAAATTAAGTAAATTTATTCGTGGAATATCAATTATTAAACAGATTCCTCTAAATGAACTAAAATACCGCCAAATTATTTAAGTTTCAATAAATTATTTTATATACTATTTTGGTATTTAAATTTAAAATTTTAATAATAGGGTATCTAATCCTAGTTTTTTATAAAATTTATTAAATCATAACTTTTAAATAAATTTTAATTAAATTAAAATTTTACCTAATAATTTAAAATTTTTAATATAAATTTTAATTATTTATTAATAACCAATAAAATTTAATTTAACTTTTGTATAACCGCAACTGCTGGCACAAAATTTGTTATTAATTTATATATTACTAAATCTTAATTTCTTAAATTTTTAATATTAATTACTATAAATTTATTTTAATTATTATTAAAATAATTAAAATTTAACACTAAAATTTATATGTAAAATAAATTTAAAATAAATTTTTTAAACCATAAAAAATTTTATTATATGCAAATTTTTATAAATAGAATTTTTTTTTTTTTTTTTTTTTTATAAAATATTTAATATATATATAAATATATAAATATATAAATATATAAATATATAAATATATAAATATATAAATATATAAATATATAAATATAAATATATATTAAATTTTTAATATATTTAATTATTATTTTAATTTTATTAAATTTACATTTAAATTAATTATTTTATTATATTTAAATGTTTAATATAAATTATTAAACAATCAATAATTTCTCTTATTTTTTTTTCATAATACTTATATTAAATACAAATTTGGAAATTAAACCTATATAGTTCATATAAATAATAAAGTATTAATATAATTAGTATGAATTATCTTACCTATTAATTATTAAATTATAAATATAAATATATATTAAATTTTTAATATATTTAATTATTATTTTAATTTTATTAAATTTACATTTAAATTAATTATTTTATTATATTTAAATGTTTAATATAAATTATTAAACAATCAATAATTTCTCTTATTTTTTTTTCATAATACTTATATTAAATACAAATTTGGAAATTAAACCTATATAGTTCATATAAATAATAAAGTATTAATATAATTAGTATGAATTATCTTACCTATTAATTATTAAATTATAAATATAAATATATATTAAATTTTTAATATATTTAATTATTATTTTAATTTTATTAAATTTACATTTAAATTAATTATTTTATTATATTTAAATGTTTAATATAAATTATTAAACAATCAATAATTTCTCTTATTTTTTTTTCATAATACTTATATTAAATACAAATTTGGAAATTAAACCTATATAGTTCATATAAATAATAAAGTATTAATATAATTAGTATGAATTATCTTACCTATTAATTATTAAATTATAAATATAAATATATATTAAATTTTTAATATATTTAATTATTATTTTAATTTTATTAAATTTACATTTAAATTAATTATTTTATTATATTTAAATGTTTAATATAAATTATTAAACAATCAATAATTTCTCTTATTTTTTTTTCATAATACTTATATTAAATACAAATTTGGAAATTAAACCTATATAGTTCATATAAATAATAAAGTATTAATATAATTAGTATGAATTATCTTACCTATTAATTATTAAATTATAAATATAAATATATATTAAATTTTTAATATATTTAATTATTATTTTAATTTTATTAAATTTACATTTAAATTAATTATTTTATTATATTTAAATGTTTAATATAAATTATTAAACAATCAATAATTTCTCTTATTTTTTTTTCATAATACTTATATTAAATACAAATTTGGAAATTAAACCTATATAGTTCATATAAATAATAAAGTATTAATATAATTAGTATGAATTATCTTACCTATTAATTATTAAATTATAAATATAAATATATATTAAATTTTTAATATATTTAATTATTATTTTAATTTTATTAAATTTACATTTAAATTAATTATTTTATTATATTTAAATGTTTAATATAAATTATTAAACAATCAATAATTTCTCTTATTTTTTTTTCATAATACTTATATTAAATACAAATTTGGAAATTAAACCTATATAGTTCATATAAATAATAAAGTATTAATATAATTAGTATGAATTATTTTACCTATTAATTATTAAATTATAAATATAAATATATATTAAATTTTTAATATATTTAATTATTATTTTAATTTTATTATTATTAGTATGTACATATATATATATAAATTTTAAGTAAATTTATAACAATTTTTTTTATTAAACCATATTTAATAAATTTGCATATAAATAAAAAATTAAAAATAAGCTAAATTAAGCTTTTGGGTTCATACCTCAAATATAAAGGAAATACCTTTTTTTTAAAAATAAAGTGCCTGATTAAAGGATTATTCTGATAGGATAAATTAAGTAAATAAAATTACCTTTATTATATTTTATAGAATTAAACTATATCTTATAGAATCAAAAACTATCGTGCTTCTTACACTAAAATATAATTTTGAGCTTAAACACAAAAAAAGAGTAACTCTTTATTTTAAATTTTTAATTTATTTAACTCCCCCAAAATATTTTTTTTTTTTGTATTATTTTTTAGAACAATAATTTCAATTTCATCAAATTCTTGACTAGGATGTTGAATTGGGTTAGAAATTAATTTAATATCTTTTATCCCCCTAATTTCTAACTCTAAAAATCTTTTAGCAAATGAAGCTTCATTGAAATATTTTCTAACACAATCTATTGCCTCTATTAATTTTTTATTTTCCATTCTATTAAAAATAACTTTAATAAAAAATTTCGAAATAAATTTATTTATTTCAATTATAATTAATTCTTCCCTATTAATAAAAATAGGGTCAACCCCCTTTCATTTCTGATTTCCTAATATTATAGAAGGATTATCATGATTTAATAATTTTATTTTAATAACTTGACAAAAAATTTCCCCCATAATTTTATTATCATATTATTTTAATATAAATTTTATTATTATTATCACAATTATAAATATTATAGTTGGGGCAATTAATGGAATAAATCAAACCTCATTACGAAAATTAATAGCTTTTTCATCTATTAATAATTTAGGTTGAATATTAATAGCAATAATAATCAGAGAAAATTTATGAATATTTTATTTTTTAATATATTCTTTTTTAATTATAATTATATGTTTTTTATTTTATACTTTAAATATATTTTTTATTAATCAAATATTTATTAATAATATAAATTTTATAATTAAAATTAATTTACTAATTAATTTTATATCTTTAGGGGGATTACCTCCTTTTATTGGATTTTTTCCTAAATGAATTATTATTAATTTTTTAATTAATAACAATTTTTATTTAATAACTTTTATTTTTGTAATAATAAGATTAATTATATTATTTTTCTATATTCGTATTACTTATTCTTCATTAATATTTAATTATATTAAAATAAAATGATTTAAAATTTTTATTAAAAATAATTTATTTATAATTATTAATTTTTTTTCTTTCTTATCTCTCTCAGGAATAATTTTAAGAACTTTTTTTTTCTTATAATTTTAAGGTTTTAAGTTAAATTAAACTAATAATCTTCAAAATTATTTATAAAGAAAAATATTCCTTTAAGCCTTAATAATTATTATTATTACTTAAAATTTGCAATTTTATATCATCTTTATTGACTATAAGACTTAATAAAAGAGAAATATTCCCATAAATAAATTTACAATTTATCGCTTAAACTTCAGCCATTTTATTAGCGAAAATGACTTTATTCAACAAATCATAAAGATATTGGAACATTATATTTTATTTTTGGAATTTGAGCAGGAATAGTTGGAACTTCTTTAAGTTTACTAATTCGTGCAGAATTAGGAACTCCTGGGTCTTTAATTGGAGACGATCAAATTTATAATACTATCGTAACAGCTCATGCTTTTATTATAATTTTTTTTATAGTTATACCTATTATAATTGGAGGATTTGGTAATTGATTAGTACCTTTAATATTAGGGGCACCTGATATAGCCTTCCCCCGTTTAAATAACATAAGTTTTTGACTTCTTCCCCCCTCTTTAACATTATTAATTTCAAGAAGTATTGTAGAAAATGGAGCCGGAACAGGATGAACAGTTTACCCCCCATTATCTTCAAATATTGCCCATGGGGGGAGATCTGTAGATTTAGCTATTTTTTCTTTACATTTAGCGGGTATTTCATCAATTTTAGGGGCTATTAATTTTATTACAACAATTATTAATATACGACTTAATAATATATCCTTTGATCAAATACCACTATTCGTGTGAGCTGTAGGTATTACTGCTTTTTTACTTCTTTTATCATTACCTGTATTAGCTGGAGCAATTACTATACTTTTAACCGACCGAAATTTAAATACTTCTTTTTTTGACCCGGCGGGAGGAGGAGATCCTATTTTATATCAACATTTATTTTGATTTTTTGGACATCCTGAAGTTTATATTTTAATTTTACCAGGATTTGGAATAATTTCTCATATTATTTCACAAGAAAGTGGTAAAAAAGAAACTTTTGGATGTTTAGGAATAATTTATGCTATAATAGCAATTGGACTTTTGGGGTTTATTGTTTGAGCTCATCATATATTCACAGTAGGAATAGATATTGATACTCGAGCCTATTTTACCTCGGCTACTATAATTATTGCTGTACCTACAGGTATTAAAATTTTTAGCTGATTAGCAACTCTTCACGGTACGCAAATTAATTATAGACCTTCAATTTTATGAAGATTAGGATTTGTTTTCTTATTCACAGTAGGAGGATTAACAGGAGTAGTTTTAGCCAATTCTTCTATTGATATTACCCTTCATGATACTTATTATGTAGTCGCACATTTTCATTATGTTTTATCAATAGGGGCAGTATTTGCAATTTTAGGGGGATTTGTTCATTGATATTCATTATTTACAGGATTATGTCTTAATCCTTATATATTAAAAATTCAATTTTTTATTATATTTATTGGGGTCAATTTAACTTTTTTCCCACAACATTTTTTAGGTCTTGCTGGAATACCTCGTCGTTATTCAGACTATCCTGATTCATACATTTCCTGAAATGTCATTTCTTCTTTAGGGTCTTATATCTCACTTTTAGCAATTATATTTATCTTAATTATTATTTGAGAATCAATAATTACCCAACGTAATGTATTATTTACATTAAATTTATCCTCCTCAATTGAATGATACCAAAATTTACCGCCTGCTGAACATTCATATAATGAACTTCCAATTTTAAGTAATTAATTTCTATTATGGCAGACTATATGTAATGGATTTAAACCCCATTTATAAAGGATATATCCTTTTTTTAGAAATGGCAACTTGATCTAATTTTAATTTACAAAATGGAGCTTCACCATTAATAGAACAAATTATTTTTTTTCATGATCATACATTAATTATTTTAATTATGATTACTATTTTAGTGGGGTATTTAATAATAAATTTACTATTCAATAAGTATATTAATCGATTTTTACTTGAAGGACAAATAATTGAAATAATTTGAACTATTTTACCAGCAATTACTTTAATTTTTATCGCCCTACCATCATTACGATTACTTTATTTATTAGATGAACTTAATACACCTTTAATTACTTTAAAATCAATTGGACATCAATGATATTGAAGATATGAATATTCAGATTTTAAAAATATTGAATTTGACTCTTATATAATTCCCTATAATGAATTAAATTCTAATAATTTTCGGTTATTAGATGTAGATAATCGAATTATTTTACCAATAAATAATCAAATTCGAATCTTAGTGACAGCTACTGATGTTATTCATTCATGAACTATCCCATCATTAGGTATTAAAGTTGACGCCAATCCTGGTCGACTTAATCAAACAAATTTTTTCATTAATCGTCCTGGAATTTTTTATGGGCAATGCTCAGAAATTTGCGGAGCTAATCATAGTTTTATGCCTATTGTAATTGAAAGAATTTCAATTAATAACTTTATTAATTGAATTAATAATTATTCATCATTAGATGACTGAAAGCAAGTATTGGTCTCTTAAACCATTTTATAGTAAATTAGCATTTACTTCTAATGAAATTCATTAAATAAAGAATTAGTTAAATTTATAACATAAAT
>CAJOTA010000006.1:0-7500 GCA_905333125.1 Pheosia tremula | reverse complement strand
CCTAACCTAACCTAACCTAACCTAACCTAACCTAACCTAACCTAACCTAACCTAACCTAACCTAACCTAACCTAACCTAACCTAACCTAACCTAACCTAACCTAACATGTTGCAGGCGAAATTTTTACGCCAACTAAAACGACACATTTCAGATTTTTTCCTGTGATATAGATATAGAGTACCTATTGTGACTCGGAGAGTACTCTCCCGAGGAAAAACATTTTTAATAATTAAGTATAATAGAGTAATTCCTTCTCATTTTAAGTTAGTTTTAAGACAGGGTTCGTACTAGGGCCACTATTTACCTTGGCTGGAACCGGTTCGTACTAGGGCCACTATTTACCGTGGTTCCGCCATTCGACACAGGAGGCAGCACTAGTTGTTTTAGCCCCGCCCACTTTCACGCCCACATCACGCGACGCCATCTTGACCGTAGTTTACACTACTCGACACGGGTGGCGCTACGTGTGTGATCGGTTTGGGCCCTGACTTACCTGTGTTGACCGACGATCCAAGCTGCTGTACCTGAAACAGAAGGTAGTGTTAGTGGAGAGAAACGTAACAAAACAAAACATACTTACCACATACGTACCCACCACCTGGTCCTCCGCTCCGCTCCTTCTGCTTCGGGAACACCTGAAAAATAAAAACTTATATACTAGACTAGAAAATAAAAATAAAAATAATAGTTTAGCTTTTCGCCACCCGAGACTGGGCAGCACCGGTTGGGTCTAAGCCCCGCCCACTCTGCGTAAATAGTTTTGGTTTTCGCCACCCGACAAAAAGGCAGCACTAGTAGGGTCCAAGCCCCGCCCACTTCCTGTGGAGCGCCCTGGAGCCCCATTTGACAATAGTTTGCGCTAGTCGACACGGGAGGCGCCACGTGTATGTAAACAAACCCGACACAGGTGACGCAGTGACCCAAACTGACTGAAGTTTTGACTTTACGTCGACCATAAGGACATCCATTATTTACAATTTACACCACTATATACACCTTTTTATAATATACAATTTACAATATGTTTTGACTGTTTTGACGGCTGTTTGATACAGACCCATAATATATTGACCTTATTTACACCTTACACTATTTACAAATTTACTATTTACTATTTACAATATACATATACATTACAATCACTGTTTGATTATACCGCAAACATCTAGGGATAAGTAGACTACCGCGACAAGTGCTAAGCAAGATGTACGCGACCGCCCGTACCCCCGCAAAAAAGAGTAGCAACTCCCCTAGCAAAACCGAACAGGTCGGACAGGCTCCAACCCCAGCCCCAACTCGATCTCCAGCTCCATTTTCAGCTCCAGCCCCGACTGCAGCCCCAGTTCCAGCCCCGGCCCCAACCCCAGCTCAAATTCCAGCCTCAAAGGTCCGAAGGAGCATAGGAGAGTGGGAGTCAGGCAAAACAGAGGCCAAACTCAGCCCAAAGTCCTCGAAGGCAGGAACCTCGGCGGCCCTCCCGAAACAAAAACCCAGGACAACGCAGGAGAGCAAGACCCTACCAGGTAGCTCGCCCAAGGATGCTTCGGAAAGCCCACCAGCAAAACCCGTTTATGCCTCTAGAGCTGCAGAGGCAAGAGCTTGCCTATACAAGGCAAAGCTCCACCTCAACAATTCTAGAAATCTAAAAACGGATATCAAAAATGGGGTTACACAGGCCGTTGACCGCCTGTACCAACTGGTCAAGGAAGGAGACGAGGAGAAGGCAAAGAGCCATAAGGAAGAAGAGAGGAAGGAGGATAAAGGCGAAAAAACCGCTACCAAACAGACGGAAGAAGAAAAAGACAGCAAAAAAATTAAAGAGGAAGAACTCTCCTTGATGCTCTCCACACTGGCCGAACAAACCCGACTAGTGAAGGAGAACAACGAGAAGCTAAAGGACTTGCAGAATGCAGTGGAAGCCTTGGGGAGGACAACCTACGCGGGTGCAGCAACGGGCGAGAATGGGAAGAAACCCTCAGAGCGGACCGCTCTGCACTCGGTGGTGGTCACCTCCCAGGATGAGACTGAGACAGGAGAAGAAGTCCTGCAAGAAATAAGGAGGGCGGTAGATGCAAAGGAGGGATGGATAACGATAGAAAAGGTCAGAAAGGCGAAGGATAGGAAAGTGATACTAAGCTGTGGGAGCGAAGAGGATAGGAACAAATTGAAAGAAAGAATCACGAAAGAGGGCAGGAAACTCAGCGTGGAAGATATAAAAAATAAAGACCCACTGCTGATTCTCAGGGACGTACTAAAAATCAACAGCAATGATGATATCATTCGCGCCCTGAGAAACCAGAACAGGAAAATATTCGCAGGCATAGATAGGAAGGAGGATAGAGTAGAGGTCAAGTACAGGAAGAACGCTAGGAACCCTCTTGAAAACCACGCGGTAATAAAAGTCTCTCCAATACTGTGGAACCGAATGGTGGAAGCTGAAACCGTACTGATTGACCTACAAAGGATACACGTAGCGGATCAATCCCCACTCCTACAGTGTTCGCTCTGCCTAGCGTATGGGCACAACAGACGCTTCTGCAAGGAATCAGTGGAAAAGTGCAGTCACTGTTCGGGCCCGCACAAGAAAGTGGACTGCCCTGACTGGCTCGCTGGTGTGGCACCGCAATGCTGCAACTGCAAGCATGCAAAGCTGGAGCAGGCTGAACACAACGCTTTCAGCCAGGATTGCCCAGTTAGGCGTAAGTGGGACACACTAGCTAGAGAGGCAATCTCATACTGCTAAGGTGGTCCCAGTGAATAATACCCAGCAAAACTCCCCGGCTAGAGCGAGGCCATACACAATAGCGCAGGTGAACCTGCAACGTAAACAGCTGGCAACTCAAGAACTGTTGCTCAAAGCCACACAGCACAAGATGGCCTTCGCCCTGCTCCAGGAACCGTATGTGGGGGGAATAGGCAGAATGAGAGACTACAGAGGTGTTAGAATCTTCCAAAACGCTAATCAAGCCGACGGAACAATAAAGGCAGCAATAGTGGTCCTACAAGACGAACTAGACGTCACGCAATACCCGGACTATACAACGAACAACATCGTCGTTGTAAAAATTCGAACTAGCGCCTGGGAGATCGTAGTCGTCTCCTTCTACCTAGAGCCCGGAACACCCATAGAGCCATACCTGGAGCAGCTGAGAAAAATAGCAAGAGACCTGGGACCATGTAAGATCCTCATCGGAGGGGATGCGAATGCGAAGAGCATATGGTGGGGCAGTGACACCATCGATAAAAGAGGAAAGGAAATGTCAGGAATGCTCGAAGAAACAGACCTCCAGGTGCTAAATGTCGGCCACATGCCAACTTTTGATACAATAAGGGGAAACAGAACACTCACCAGCCACGTTGACATCACAGCCTGCACAGTAGACCTACTGGACAAGACCGAAAACTGGAGAGTAGACGACGGCATGACGAGCTCTGACCACAACACCATCATTTTCGAAATAGCGCTAACTAAAGCCAAAGGCATCAATATCCAGAGAACGACTAGAATATACAACACTAAAAAAGCCAAATGGAGCCAATTTCATGAGAAATTGACCCAGTTGGTAATAGAAAATAAAATAAACAAAATAGAAATAGATAAAATAACAGATACAATAGAATTAGAACGAAAAATAGAAACATATATAAATATAATAATAGAAACATGTAACACAACTATACCTAGAATAGAAAAAAAAACGAAACTTACCTTACCATGGTGGTCCGAAGAGCTCGCCAAGCTGAAGAAGAACGTCGTCACGATGAAGCGTAGAGTCCGCTGTGCTGCGCCGATCCGAAGAGCCGTGGTTGTTGACAAGTACCTGAAAGCAAAAGAAGAGTATGAAAATGAAGCAAAAAAGGCACAAACAGAAAGCTGGAAAAGCTTCTGCAGCACCCAGGACAAGGAGGGACTATGGGAAGGGATATACCGCGTGATAGGGAGAACAGCCAAACGTCAGGAGGATCTTCCCTTGACCAAGGATGGTAAAACCTTAGACCCCAAGGAATCGGCAAAGTTGTTGGCGGAAACCTTCTACCCCGAGGACCTACAAGCTGATGACACCATTGACCATCAACACACCAGAGAAGCAGCTTTACGTGTAAACAATCAGGAGCATGGTGAACATGAACTGCCGTTTACAAAAGAGGAGTTGATGGTCACTCTAAACAGCTTCAATCCAAAGAAGGCCCCCGGTCCTGACGGCCTCACAGCCGATATCTGCAAGCATGCAATCGAGCACAACCCGGAAACCTACCTATCACTGGCAAACAAGTGCCTGGAACTAAGCCACTTCCCGAACATCTGGAAGGTGGCCACAGTCATAGTCCTAAGGAAACCTGGGAAGGACGACTACACAAAACCAAAGTCGTATAGACCCATAGGGCTGCTGCCGGTGATGGGAAAGATCCTGGAAAAACTCGTGGTCGGGAGGTTGAAACATCATCTGGTCCCCAGGATGAGTACTCGCCAGTACGGCTTCATGCCCCAGAGAAGCACCGAGGACGCCCTCTACGCCCTAATGAAACACATTCGCGAAAAGCTAAAACAGAAGAAACTCATAGCCGTAGTGTCATTGGATATAGAGGGCGCCTTCGATAGCGCTTGGTGGCCAGCCATACGAGTCCGACTGGCTGAGGAGAAATGTCCAATAAACGTGAGGAAGATCATGGACAGCTACCTCCACAACAGAATAGTCCACGTTAGATACGCCGGGGAAGAACATACAAGGAGAACGACGAAAGGATGTGTACAAGGGTCAATTGGAGGCCCAATTATGTGGAACCTTCTACTAGATCCACTCCTCAAGGGTCTGGAGCACCGAGGCGACTACAGTCAGGCTTTTGCCGACGACGTCGTCTTAGTGTTCGACGGGGACAGAGCGATAGACGTGCAAAGGCAGGCCAATGCCGCTCTCGACTATGTCCAGAGGTGGGGTGCCAAAAACAAGCTTAAGTTTGCACCGCACAAAACTGTGGCGATGTTAGTCACAAACAAACTAAAACACGACACACCACACCTGAACATGGGCGGGATCGGCATTGGTCTGTCTCAAGAGATAAAAGTACTTGGCCTCACAATCGACAACAAGCTAACATTTAACACACACGTAGCAAACACTTGTCAAAAGGTCATAAATATATACAAGCAGCTATCTAGAGCCGCCAAAGTCCAGTGGGGTCTTGGACCAGAAATAGTCAAAACAATATACATGGCGGTCATCGAACCGATAGTGCTTTATGCGGCGGGAGCATGGGCACCAGCGGCAAACAAGTTGGGCACAAGGAAAAAGTTAAACGCGCTGCAACGCGGGTTTGCGCAAAAAGTCACTAAGGCATATAGGACTGTCTCCCTGAACTCGGCCCTGGTACTCGCTGGGATACTTCCCTTGGACCTAAGGGTTAGGGAAGCAGCCCTTCTCTATGAAATAAAGAAAGGCTTTTCCCAGCGAGTGGTGGGAGACCGAGAAGTGGAGAGGCCTACGCCCTTCGTAAAAATAGCGCACCCTGCAACCCGGGGAGGGCTGCAGTTCAAATGCCTGATGGACAGTGCGGAACTGGCCCAGTACACCAACCTTGGCCGAGACATCTTCACAGACGGCAGCAAAATCGAAGGCAAGGTCGGCGCGGCGCTGTCCATATGGGACAGCGGCGCGGAGACCAAAACCCGGAGATTAAAACTGGAGCCGTTCTGCACTGTATATCAGGCGGAACTTCTAGCCCTCGCGGAAGCAACAAAATTGGCCCTAAAGAGTCCGACAGTCGTTTGCAGCATTTTCAGCGACTCAAGGTCAGCCCTTGAAACCATAGCCTCGGGCACGTCTCCTCACCCCCTAGCAACCACCATTCATGCAAATTTAAGATCTGCTTTTGCACACGGCAAAATAGTGAAAATATTTTGGGTAAAGGCTCACGCAGGTTTGGTGGGGAACGAGAGGGCAGATGAACTCGCTAAAAGCGCTGCAATCGACTTAAAGACGAGGCCTAACTACAACTTGTGCCCGGTTTCTTTCGTCAAGCGTCAAATCCGCTTGGAGACGCTTGACGAATGGAACCGCAGATATAAAAATGAAACCACAGCGGCAACAACCAAAATGTTCTTCCCGGACGCAATAAATGCACACAGCACCATTAGGCATATACAACCTACTGGCGTGATCACGCAGGTGCTGACGGGGCACGGTGGGTTCTCCGAGTACCTGCATCGTTTCAAGTGTAAGGGGGACCCATCGTGCATCTGCGAACCAGGCGTGAGCGAGTCGGTGGCACACGTGCTGCTCGATTGTCCGGTTTACGCTCACCAGAGACTCGCACTGGAAATGTCAATAGACATAGAGCTTAAAGCGGACAATCTGAGCAGCATAATAGCAAACAAAAGGACTAGGGAGGCCCTTCTCTCCTACTGCGGGAGGCTGGCAGCCAGTGTCATAAACAGGAACAAAAACTAAAATGGAAAGAGGTAAACTGTACGAATACTATAATAATATTCGGAGCAGTACCTATAACACCATAAAAACTGTGCACTGGTTGGCAGAATCTCGCAGTGGACAGAGGGGAACCTCCCAGTCAAAGGATGTAAAAAATTAAACTGTATATAATAATAACATGATAAGAATGGACTGTACAATAGACTGTATAATAAAATGATAAGAAGTAATAATATGATAAGAATAAGACTGTATAAATGACCGTAAATAGAATAGATCGATATATAATAAGAGTAGAATAAAGAACAATGTACTAGAACTAAGGAATAAGCTATTAAAATATATACATAAATAAAAAATCTTCTGAGTATTAGACTTATTGGAATAAGAAACATTGTAAGAAATAGAATATGTACATAAATAAAAAATGTTTTGTGTATTAGACTTATTGGAATAAGAAACATTGTAAGAAATAGAATATGTACATAAATAAAAAATGTTTTGTGTATTAGACTTATTGGAATAAGAAACATTGTAAGAAATAGAATAGATAGAATAAGGACTCTGACCGCCATGTCAGAGGAGCTCGAAAAAAAAAAAAAAAAAAAAAAAAAAAAAAAAAAAAAAAAAAAAAAAAAAAAAAAAAACCTAACCTAACCTAACCTAACCTAACCTAACCTAACCTAACCTAACCTAACCTAACCTAACCTAACCTAACCTAACCTAACCTAACCTAACCTAACCTAACCTAACCTAACCTAACCTAACCTAACCTAACCTAACCTAACCTAACCTAACCTAACCTAACCTAACCTAACCTAACCTAACCTAACCTAACCTAACCTAACCTAACCTAACCTAACCTAACCTAACCTAACCTAACCTAACCTAACCTAACCTAACCTAACCTAACCTAACCTAACCTAACCTAACCTAACCTAACCTAACCTAACCTAACCTAACCTAACCTAACCTAACCTAACCTAACCTAACCTAACCTAACCTAACCTAACCTAACCTAACCTAACCTAACCTAACCTAACCTAACCTAACCTAACCTAACCTAACCTAACC
>CAJOTA010000005.1:0-15484 GCA_905333125.1 Pheosia tremula | reverse complement strand
GTTATTCTATTCAGTTTATCCATGGCATATTGCCTGTTTGTAACCGGGACCCACGCACTGGCTGAGTAGGTTACGATGGGCTCGATTACTGAAACGTATAGTAATCTGTTGATTTCAGAATTTAAACCCCAGTTGGCGCTGGTTGTTCTAGCTAACGATTTTTATATATTTGCCACCTTGGCACTAACTTTGTCCAAATGGGGTTTGAATGTCAAAGCGGAGTCTATGGTTATACCGAGCAGTGTCAGTTCTTTTGATATTTCCTAAATTGGTGTTGCAGAAGGAAAAATTTGGGGTGTCATATTTAAGTTTTTTTGGTTATTACGATACATTGTGTCTTGTGAGCTGCAAATTTTAATTTATTGTTATTTCCCCATTTAGATATGACGCTGAGGGCTCTGTTTGTTATTTTATTTAATTCTGATGTGTCCTGTGCTGAAGCTATTACTAGAATGTCATCGGCAAACCGCTTGAACGTGTGCCTCAAGTTT
The DNA here is from genome assembly GCA_905333125.1 of Pheosia tremula. NCBI lineage: Eukaryota > Metazoa > Arthropoda > Insecta > Lepidoptera > Notodontidae > Pheosia > Pheosia tremula. Next base: position 14,993 of record CAJOTA010000005.1, on the reverse strand, counting down.
GCTGGATTCCTCCAGAAGGGAGTCCAGTTGGAGGTTCCACAAGAGTGGACCACATGTGGAGCCTTGAATGCATCCCCTATTGGTAGCTTTTGTATGGCTAGCTCCCGCATATTGGGACTGTTACCGAGCGCGCGGATAGGTAGCTATTGATGAGGAGAAGAAGTTGTTTCGGGCAATTCTTTTTCAGGAGTTGGTACTTTATTGACGGCCACCACGCACTGTCAAATGCGCCTTCAATGTCTAGTGATATGACTGCTGTAATTTGGTTTGGCTTCAACTCCGGCTTTAATCTTGGTCATAGCTTATAGAGAGCGCGTCTTCTGTGCTAGTTTGAGGCATGAAGCCATATTGGCCTATTGCTAAGGAGGTTAGACTTGCCGAGATGCCATAGTAATCTCGTGGTAAATGCTTTTTCCAGGATTTTGCCTAAAACTGGTAGGAGCCCTATTGGCCTATAGGATTTAGGAGTGGTATAACTTTCTTTGTTGGGCTTCTTAATGATGCGTATGACGCAGTTTTCCAAGGTGTCGGAAAGTGTTTTAATTGAAGGCATTTGTTGTAAATTGAGAGAAGAATTTCTGGTCTATTGTGGAATGCTCTTAGAGCAGATGTCGGCTGTCAGTCCGTCAGCTCCTGGGGGCTTTAGTTGGGTGTATTTGTTTAATAATGTGCGATATTTCATGTAGTGTGAATTTTCTCTCTTCCTCTATCTTATTCGGACATTTTCTATTGTGCCGATCATGGTATCGACAAGGGTTCGCTTAGTACAGTGTTCCTGGGATATCAGTATTCTTATTATCGGCGGGGTAGAAATACTTTAGCCAATAGGGCCTGCCTGATTGTTGAGAGTCCAGTATTTGGCCATTTTCGTCGCAGAGCATTGTGTCGTTTTCTCTCTTACCTAGTGATAATATTTTGTAGATTCTGTCCCAGCCGGTTTTTATGTCTTGCCCTGTGCAGAATTCCTTCCAACTGGTGGTGCGGGCTGCTAAGATAACTGTTTTTTATAGTCTTTCAAGGGCTGTTCTGTATTCATCAATGACGAACATGTTTTCTTTGAGGATGGCTTTTCTTATTTTGCTTCTCAGCCTCTTGACTTCATTTTTCTTTATAGTTAGCTCCTTCTGTCCACCATACTATCTTTTTTGGTGTGATTCTGGGAATAAATTTGGGCATTGAGACATCACACGCTACTGTAATGGCTTCGGTGTATTCATGTATTATTTTATCGAGTTCTTCCTTTTGGGTGATTTGTTTAATTCTCTGGTCATTTATATTTTGTGTTCTCTAGGTTTGTCTGTGAATTTGTCATCGAATAGCTCCCAGTCTGCTTTCTTAGTTTTAAATATTCGAGTTGTTTGGATTACTTCCAACAGGTGGCTCAACAAGGTCAGTTATGGTGTATGTGATAGCACGGTGGTCAGAGGTAGTGACTAGGTTTTCATCAACCCTCCAATTTAGGATTTTGCTGTATAGACTGTAGGAGCAGGCTTGTGATGTCAACGATGCTTTGGTAGAGTCTGTTGTTTCTGTATACACTAAATGTCGGTGTGGTGCCCTCATTGACTACGGTGAAGTTAATTTGAGAAAGAAATTCAGTATAGGATATACCGCGCGTGTCTTCTTCAGTTTCTCCCCATAAATAGCTTTTTGCATTTATGTCGCCAGATATTATTACGTTGGGGGTTCCAATATTATCGATTGCTTGATGAACTTGTTCTAGATATTGATCGATGCTTTCTGTTCCCTCGAAGTATACAGAGATTAGGCCAAGTTTTTGGTAATTAGACTCAATGCGGACACACACTATGTTTTCATTGCTGAGATTAGGTAAGTTAGTGATTTTGAGTCTGCCATCAATGGCAACTATGGCGGATTTTACGGGTTTTTGAGTGGTGCGTTTTTGAAAAACTTGGTGGGACGTGATAGACAGAGTGCCGTCTCTGCCAACATAGGGTTCTTGAAGAAGAAGGATAGAGAACTTTTGTTTGGTAGCTTCATTCAGGCATTCTTGGGTGGCAGCGAGCCCTTTGCCTAGATTGCACTGCAGGATGCGCAGGTTAAATCCGTTGTTGTCTGTTCCTGAGTTTTCCTTATTGTTCACCTCGACCACGTTGGCGTTAACAATAGCTTATGACCGATCTAGCCAACCGGTCATATTTGCGCCATTCTGGGCATTCAGAGCTGTATCCGGGGTGGCTGTTGTTTGAGGTGCAGTTGCTGCACTTGGCCGGTGATTCCCGTGTGCATGACCTGGTGTCATGGTCGCCCGCGCACCACCCACAGACGGCAGAGCGTTCGCAGAACCTGGCTTCGTGACCGAATCCCATGCATTTGAAACACTGCTTTATTGGGGACTGATCCATTGCTGGGATTATTTGGTATCCAATCCTTAACTTTTGGTCCTTAAGGCTGGCCCAGGTGTTCGGGCCTACTTCAAGGATGATGTTGCACATCAGATTGCTCCTGTTTTTGGTTCTGCGCAGGACTCGGATTGTTTCGGTGGGAGGTACATCTTCTAGTAGCTTGTTGTTTTGGCTGGTTATGGCTTCAACCACCTTGGTGTCGGCTAGGTCTTTGGTGACACCTGTTAAACGAATGAGCGGTTTCTTGGGGTTCGGTTCAGAGACGGTGTACTTGGAATTAAGGTCGGTAATGGCTGATTTCATTTTCTTTCGATCGTCTTCGGTGTCCAGCGATATTACGACTTTGCAGTCCTTCGCCTTTCTGATCGCATTGACACCAACGCCGAGTTGGATGATATCGATTCCCTGTTTGAGGTCATTCAGTAGGTGCTCGCTTGTGTCCTTTGGGTCGCTGGACTGAATCACAACCGTATTGCGCTGCACTTTTAGGCTATTAGCGTACGTTGGTCTATCTGGATTACTGGGTTTATGAGTGGAGGGGATTGTTCCTGCTTCCAGTTTTTTGGTGAGTTCGTCCACGGCTGCCTTGAGTGGCTCAATCGTGGCGGTTGTACTTTCTTTTATTGCAGCAATTTCATTGCGTATTGGGTCAATCGACGCTTCTATTGTGTTGGTGTGTGGTGTAGTAACTCCGTTCGAGGCGATAGCCGAGTGGAGATTGGAGATATCCTGATTTATTGTATCTATTTGTTTGTGGACTTCATGTTCGATTAAGGATCTGATGCCAGTATTTTGTTCTATTATATGATTAAGTTTTTGCTCTACGTCCAATGGTGTAATGTCCTGGTTTCCGGAGATTGCCCTATCAAGTTTGATGGAGAGGCTCTGATTTTGATCGGTAAGACGGATAACTAATTTTTCTAGTAAGAGCAACTTGTCAATGACAAGCTCCCTGACTTCTTTTTTGAGATTGCCAGCGGCTCGGCTTTCAAGCGAAGTCTTGGCCTCCATGACGGCCTCATGAGCATAGTACATCTCGCTGGGGTTTTCTGGTGCTTGGGACAGGAAGGCATTTATATCGGGAGGGAATTGGGACTCAGTGCTACCACTGGCCTCGGCAATGTATGTTTGGTTGCCAAAATCTAACTTCTGAGCACATGACGGAGGGTCCTGGCTCATATTTCTAGCCTTTGCGGGTCGGGGGGGCGGTGTCATGAACATTACAGAGAGTTGTGTGAATAAAAAGGGATCTGCCAAAAGCCAAAATTTATGTGGATGATATGCTACGCAACGTAGTCAACGTAGTGAGACGCTACTGGGTGGGTGGGCGGGCGAAAAAATGAAAATTTTCTGGGAGCTACCCCCACGTGCGGCACGTCGTTGGACGCGTCTCGGCGAGGGGAGGGCGAAAAACTGAATTACGAATGTTAATCGGACCAAAATGACAACTAAATGGCAACTGAATTGCACCAAAATTGCAGGGGAACCTACTGGAGGGTGGACGAACAGGAAGGTAAGGGTTTAGGTATACTAATCGAATATTTTATTTTTCAGATGTACGTGATGTTCTACGAGCGCGACGGAGCTTAGGTAGATTTCGCGTAAGGCGAAATCACAAGGTTTGTATGGGAATGAAAATTTTCTGGGAGCTACCCCCACGTGCGGCACGTCGTTGGACGCGTCTCGGCGAGGGGAGGGCGAAAAACTGAATTACGATTAAAATTCCTGAACAAAAATGTTCAGGGGAGCGAAAATTGTGTAAATAAAATTGAAATTACGACAAAATCTATGTTAATCGGACCAAAATGACAACTAAATGGCAACTGAATTGCACCAAAATTGCAGGGGAACCTACTGGAGGGTGGACGAACAGGAAGGTAAGGGTTTAGGTATACTAATCGAATATTTTATTTTTCAGATGTACGTGGTTAGGTTAGGTTAGGTTAGGTTAGGTTAGGTTAGGTTAGGTTAGGTTAGGTTAGGTTAGGTTAGGTTAGGGTTGGAGGCAATCATCTCAGCATTGTTCCCGGACGGCTCGGACCATAATCCGCCGCCGATGCTTCAGCACCCGGACAGCCAGTCGGGAAATGGAATCGTTCCCGAAGTGACGCGTGAGGAGTTGGAAGTGGCCATCGCGAGACTCCGGGCCAAGAATGTCGCCCCTGGGCCGGACGGTATACCTGGCCGTGCATGGGTCCTGAGCCTGAAGAAGCTGGACGACCGCTTCAGGGCCTTTGTCACTGCCTGTCTCCGTCAGGGCCAGTTTCCACTGCGATGGAGAACGGGAAAACTGGTCCTGATCAGGAAAGAAGGACGCCCCGCGGACTCTCCCTCGGCTTATCGCCCGATTGTCCTACTTGACGAGGCTGGGAAGCTCTTCGAGCGAATCATCGCGAACCGCCTCGTCGAGCACTTGTCCCAAACCGGACCGGACCTCGACCAAAACCAGTTTGGGTTTCGCCGTGGAAGATCGACCATCGATGCAATCATGCGAGTGAGGGAGATCGCTCAAGAAGCGGTGGCTCAAAAACACGTGGTGCTGGCGGTGTCATTGGACATCGCGAACGCGTTCAACTCCCTACCCTGGAGCTGCATTGGAGAAGCGCTGAAGTACCACCGGGTGCCAGAGTATCTGCGCAATACGATAGAGGATTATCTGTCCACACGATCTATCTCCTATCCGGGTCGTGATGGGTGGACACAAAGGAACATTACGTGCGGTGTCCCACAGGGCTCGGTTCTTGGGCCGACCCTCTGGAACATTGCCTACGACTGGGTGCTTCGCGGGGCCCTGCTGCACGGGGTCTCAGTGACTTGCTACGCAGACGATACCTTGGTGACAGCGAGGGGCAGCTCTCATCGCCAGGCAGCTCTTCTAGCCACGGCGGGTGTGTCGCAAGTCATTGGACGGATCAGAAGGCTGGGCCTGGAAGTGGCCCTTCACAAATCGGAGGCAATGGCCTTCTATGGCGCAAGAAACGCCCCACCCCCAAACTCACACATCATTGTGGCGGGTGTACGTATCGATGTGGGGCCCACCCTTAAATACCTGGGGTTACTACTGGATGGCAGGTGGCGTTTCGAGCAGCACTTCAAGAAGCTCGCTCCAAAACTATCGGGCACGGCGGCGGCGCTCTCATCTTTGCTGCCGAACCTGGGAGGTCCGAACGCTGCTTGTAGAAGACTTTTCACCGGAGTCGTCAGGTCCATGGCCCTCTACGGGGCCCCCATATGGGCCGAAAACTTGACGGGCGCTAACACTGCCCTCCTACGCAGGCCGCAACGCGCGATGGCGATAAGGGTGGCCAGAGGATACCGGACCGTGTCGTTCGATGCGGCCACATTACTAGCCGGCACGACCCCTTGGCCACTTGAGGCCAAAGCGCTCGCGCTACTGTTTAAGTGGCGGCGAGAAGCGCTGTTGGGAGGCCGACCATGCGACGTCGACCAAGTCGACAGGAAGAGGAAGGAGCTGCAGGCAACAGCGGTCGAAGCATGGGGCGAACATCTTGCCCACCCTGTCGCCGGGCTTAACACTGTCGCCGCCATACAACCTGTTCTCCGGGATTGGATGAGCCGACAGCATGGCACCCTCACGTTCCGTCTGACACAGATACTGTCAGGTCACGGGTGTTTCGGGCGGTATCTGTGCCGGATCGGGCGCGAGGAGACGGAAGAGTGCCACCACTGCGGGGACCCTAGGGACTCCGCCGAGCACACCCTACAGGACTGCCCTACATGGGCTCAGGAGAGGAGTGGTCTATATGCCACTCTCCAAACGCAAGACCTTGCGCTCCCATCAGTCGTCGGACTGATGGTCCGCAGCGAAAGGGCGTGGGAGGCCGTCGTCTCATTCTGTGAGAACGTGATGGCGGCAAAGGAAGAAGCAGAAAGGGAACGGGAAGCGACTACCTTGCTTCCGTCCCGTCAAAGACGCCCGGGCAGGCGCCGCAGAGCGCACGCAGCCGCCGACCTGCGACCGCCGTAACACCAGGCCTGCGAGTGACGGGGAGGGCAACCCGTCATTCGAACAGCAACGGCCCAAGAAGGAGACGGATGCGTGATTACGCGCGCCCGCACTCACCACAGAAGACAAAGGGCTAGAAGCTTAAAGAAGAGGTCCGTAGCGGACCAAGGCCTGCCGAAGCCGCGTAGAGCATGCGCAAGCGATCCCGCAGCTTTGGCATCAGGCAGTGGAAGGACAACAGGGGGTTTTTTTTTTTTTTTTTTTTTAGTCCGTGCGAGTCGGACATACCCACCCCGTCGTGCCCTCGGCGGGTTGGCATGCGTAGGCATTTTTCCTCCTCAAAAAAAAAAAAAAAAAAAAGGTTAGGTTAGGTTAGGTTAGGTTAGGTTAGGTTAGGTTAGGTTAGGTTAGGTTAGGTTAGGTTAGGTTAGGTTAGGTTAGGTTAGGTTAGGTTGGGGTGGCGCGGTCAGACAACCTCCTCGTGTGCCTGCTCCCATTGCCAGTCCCATCGGGTTCGCCTGTGGGAACGACAATGGGAGGGGCCGGTGCACCCTGGGTATCGTCGATAATTTTCCAGGTTGTCCTGGGTTATTGTCGGCGATGGCTAATAGTCTGGCATGGGGACATATGGGGAGGGGGAGCGCGACCGGGCTTCGGCCTGGACGCTGCGGACCCACCTCGTGGAGGGGAGGGAGGCTGCGTGAGTAGCGGCGGGCCCACCCCTCGAAGCCCATTGTCAGTCCCGAGGATACGTCCAGAGGAACGGCAATGGCAGGGGCCGGTGCATTCTGAACATCGCAGGATAATCTTCTAGGTCACCTAGATGTATTGTCGGCGATGGCGAATGCCTGGCGTGCGGAAGGGAGGGAGTCTGCGACCGGGCCTCGGCTCGGACGCGGCGGACCTGCCCTGTTGGGGACGAGGAGGGGGGCTGCGACCGGGCCTCGGCCTGGACGCGGCGGACCCACCTCGTGGAGGGGAGGGAGGCTGCGTGAGTAGCGGCGGGCCCACCCCTCGTACGGATGCCCGGGAGGAGGGAGGCTGTGGTTCTGGGTCTCGTGCTCGGACGCGGCGGACCCACCACTCGGGCAGCCCCGCAAGGGGTAGCGGAAGGGAGGGGGGCTGCGACCGGGCCTCGGCCTGGACGCGGCGGACCCACCCTTATGGGGACATATGGGGAGGGGGAGCGCGACCGGGCTTCGGCCTGGACGCTGCGGACCCACCTCGTGGAGGGGAGGGAGGCTGCGTGAGTAGCGGCGGGCCCACCTCTCGGCCCCGCAAGGGGCGTGAGGAAAAGGAGGGTGGCCGCGACCGGGCCTTGTGCTTGGACGCGGCGGACCCACCTTCCACCCTTTCGGGTGAAGAGGCCGACCGGGGGGCAGCTTGCTGTCATCCGGGAGGACTGCTGACCGCCAGCTGGTGTGGCAGGCGGTCGGCGTTGAGCCCCGGGCGGCGGACTCGGGGGAGTTCGCCGTACCACTCCGGGCTCGTGAGGATCGGCGCTGTGTCTGGTGGTCCGACACAGCGCCTGGCCGCAAGGCCTGGAGGAGGCCGAAAGGCCGCAGTCGCGTCGGGGTTCGCGGAAGTATGCGCAAGCGTTCCCGTGTCCCCGGCACAAGCGACCGTGAGGATTCACCATGTGGTTTTAGTGGGTATACCGGCCGCCGCCGGGGAGTCCCACATACCCCTCTCGTCCCCCCCGGGGCATGAGGGGATGCGTAACGCATTTCCACATGTAAAAAAAAAAAAAAAAAAAAAAAAAAAAGGTTAGGTTAGGTTAGGTTAGGTTAGGTTAGGTTAGGTTAGGTTAGGTTAGGTTAGGTTAGGTTAGGTTAGGTTAGGTTAGGTTAGGTTAGGTTGGGGTGCTGATGTCAGACAACCTCCTCGTGTGCTCATCCCATTGTCAGTCCCGAGGATACGTCCAGAGGAACGGCAATGGGAGGGGCCGGTGCACCCTGGGCATCGCAGGATAATCTCCTAGGTCACCTAGGTGTATTGTCGGCGATGGCGAATAGTCTGGCGTGGGGAAGGGAGGGGGGCTGCGACCGGGCCTCGGCCTGGACGCGGCGGACCCACCCTTATGGGGACGTAGGAGGAGGGGGAGCGCGACCGGGCTTCGGCCTGGACGCTGCGGACCCACCTCGTGGAGGGGAGGGAGGCTGCGTGAGTAGCGGCGGGCCCACCCCTTGGAGCCCATTGTCAGTCCCGAGGATACGTCCAGAGGAACGGCAATGGGAGGTGCCGGTGCATTCTGAACATCGCTGATAACCTTCTAGGTCACCTAGATGTATTGTCGGCGATGGGGAATAGCCCGGCGTGGGGAAGGGAGGGGGGCTGCGACCGGGCCTCGGCCTGGACGCGGCGGACCCACCCTTATGGGGACATATGGGGAGGGGGAGCGCGACCGGGCTTCGGCCTGGACGCTGCGGACCCACCTCGTGGAGGGGAGGGAGGCTGCGTGAGTAGCGGCGGGCCCACCCCTCGTAAGGATGCCTGAGAGGAGGGAGGCTGCGGCTGGGCAGAGGGCCCGGCTGCGGCGGACCCACCGATCGGGCAGCCCCGCAAGGGGCGTGTGGAAGGGAGGGAGTCTGCGACCGGGCCTCGGCTCGGACGCGGCGGACCTGCCCTGTTGGGGACGAGGAGGGGGAGCGCGACCGGGCTTCGGCCTGGACGCTGCGGACCCACCACGTGGAGGGGAGGGAGGCTGCGTGAGTAGCGGCGGGCCCACCCCTTGGACGACGGCCCCGAGAGGAGGGAGGCTGCGGCTGGGCCTTAGGGCTCGGTAGCGGCGGACCCACCCCTTGGGTGCCAGCCCCTTGGGGCGTGTCGATTTGAGGGGAGGGTGGCTGTGGCTGGGCTTCGGCTCGGTTGCGGCTGCCCGACCCTCGGGTGTCCGCCCCGGGAGGAGGGAGGCTGCGGCTGGGCCTACGGTCTGGTAGCGGTAGCCCAATTCTCGGGTGACGGCACCGTGAGGAGGGAGGGGAGGGAGGCTGCGGCTGGGCCTTTGGCTCGGTAGCGGCGGGCCCACTCAACCCATACCGGTTGGACGAGTGACGGATTAATGTCGCTCGTCCGACCTGGCTGGTCACTGGCTAGTGGGGCCGGTGGCCGGTCTCGAGCCTGGGTGGCGGATTCGGGGGAGTCTGCCGCTCAACACATGGCTCGTGTGGAAGGTGCTGCGTTTTTCAACGCAGCGCCTGGCCGAAAGGCCGTGAGGAGGCCGCAAGGCCAAGTCGCGCCGGGACGTCGCGGAAGTATGCTTTAGCGTTCCCGCGACCCCGGCTATGCGACCGTGCGGAAGCACCATGTGGTTTTAGTGGGTATACCGGCCGCCGCCGGGGAGTCCCACATACCCCTCTGGTCCCCCCCGGGATAGGAGGGAATGCGTAATTGCATTTCCACATGTAAAAAAATAAAAAAAAAAAAAAAAAAAAAAGGTTAGGTTAGGTTGGGGTGGCGCGGTCAGACAACCTCCTCGTGTGCCTGCTCCCATTGCCAGTCCCATCGGGTTCGCCTGTGGGAACGACAATGGGAGGGGCCGGTGCACCCTGGGTATCGTCGATAATTTTCCAGGTTGTCCTGGGTTATTGTCGGCGATGGCTAATAGTCTGGCATGGGGACATATGGGGAGGGGGAGCGCGACCGGGCTTCGGCCTGGACGCTGCGGACCCACCTCGTGGAGGGGAGGGAGGCTGCGTGAGTAGCGGCGGGCCCACCCCTCGAAGCCCATTGTCAGTCCCGAGGATACGTCCAGAGGAACGGCAATGGCAGGGGCCGGTGCATTCTGAACATCGCAGGATAATCTTCTAGGTCACCTAGATGTATTGTCGGCGATGGCGAATGCCTGGCGTGCGGAAGGGAGGGAGTCTGCGACCGGGCCTCGGCTCGGACGCGGCGGACCTGCCCTGTTGGGGACGAGGAGGGGGGGCTGCGACCGGGCCTCGGCCTGGACGCGGCGGACCCACCTCGTGGAGGGGAGGGAGGCTGCGTGAGTAGCGGCGGGCCCACCCCTCGTACGGATGCCCGGGAGGAGGGAGGCTGTGGTTCTGGGTCTCGTGCTCGGACGCGGCGGACCCACCACTCGGGCAGCCCCGCAAGGGGTAGCGGAAGGGGAGGGGGGCTGCGACCGGGCCTCGGCCTGGACGCGGCGGACCCACCCTTATGGGGACATATGGGGAGGGGGAGCGCGACCGGGCTTCGGCCTGGACGCTGCGGACCCACCTCGTGGAGGGGAGGGAGGCTGCGTGAGTAGCGGCGGGCCCACCTCTCGGCCCCGCAAGGGGCGTGAGGAAAAGGAGGGTGGCCGCGGACCGGGCCTTGTGCTTGGACGCGGCGGACCCACCTTCCACCCTTTCGGGTGAAGAGGCCGACCGGGGGGCAGCTTGCTGTCATCCGGGAGGACTGCTGACCGCCAGCTGGTGTGGCAGGCGGTCGGCGTTGAGCCCCGGGCGGCGGACTCGGGGGAGTTCGCCGTACCACTCCGGGCTCGTGAGGATCGGCGCTGTGTCTGGTGGTCCGACACAGCGCCTGGCCGCAAGGCCTGGAGGAGGCCGAAAGGCCGCAGTCGCGTCGGGGTTCGCGGAAGTATGCGCAAGCGTTCCCGTGTCCCCGGCACAAGCGACCGTGAGGATTCACCATGTGGTTTTAGTGGGTATACCGGCCGCCGCCGGGGAGTCCCACATACCCCTCTCGTCCCCCCCGGGGCATGAGGGGATGCGTAACGCATTTCCACATGTAAAAAAAAAAAAAAAAAAAAAAAAAAAAGGTTAGGTTAGGTTAGGTTAGGTTAGGTTAGGTTAGGTTGGGGTGGCGCGGTCAGACAACCTCCTCGTGTGCCTGCTCCCATTGCCAGTCCCATCGGGTTCGCCTGTGGGAACGACAATGGGAGGGGCCGGTGCACCCTGGGTATCGTCGATAATTTTCCAGGTTGTCCTGGGTTATTGTCGGCGATGGCTAATAGTCTGGCATGGGGACATATGGGGAGGGGGAGCGCGACCGGGCTTCGGCCTGGACGCTGCGGACCCACCTCGTGGAGGGGAGGGAGGCTGCGTGAGTAGCGGCGGGCCCACCCCTCGAAGCCCATTGTCAGTCCCGAGGATACGTCCAGAGGAACGGCAATGGCAGGGGCCGGTGCATTCTGAACATCGCAGGATAATCTTCTAGGTCACCTAGATGTATTGTCGGCGATGGCGAATGCCTGGCGTGCGGAAGGGAGGGAGTCTGCGACCGGGCCTCGGCTCGGACGCGGCGGACCTGCCCTGTTGGGGACGAGGAGGGGGGCTGCGACCGGGCCTCGGCCTGGACGCGGCGGACCCACCTCGTGGAGGGGAGGGAGGCTGCGTGAGTAGCGGCGGGCCCACCCCTCGTACGGATGCCCGGGAGGAGGGAGGCTGTGGTTCTGGGTCTCGTGCTCGGACGCGGCGGACCCACCACTCGGCAGCCCCGCAAGGGGTAGCGGAAGGGAGGGGGGCTGCGACCGGGCCTCGGCCTGGACGCGGCGGACCCACCCTTATGGGGACATATGGGGAGGGGGAGCGCGACCGGGCTTCGGCCTGGACGCTGCGGACCCACCTCGTGGAGGGGAGGGAGGCTGCGTGAGTAGCGGCGGGCCCACCTCTCGGCCCCGCAAGGGGCGTGAGGAAAAGGAGGGTGGCCGCGACCGGGCCTTGTGCTTGGACGCGGCGGACCCACCTTCCACCCTTTCGGGTGAAGAGGCCGACCGGGGGGCAGCTTGCTGTCATCCGGAGGACTGCTGACCGCCAGCTGGTGTGGCAGGCGGTCGGCGTTGAGCCCCGGGCGGCGGACTCGGGGGAGTTCGCCGTACCACTCCGGGCTCGTGAGGATCGGCGCTGTGTCTGGTGGTCCGACACAGCGCCTGGCCGCAAGGCCTGGAGGAGGCCGAAAGGCCGCAGTCGCGTCGGGGTTCGCGGAAGTATGCGCAAGCGTTCCCGTGTCCCCGGCACAAGCGACCGTGAGGATTCACCATGTGGTTTTAGTGGGTATACCGGCCGCCGCCGGGGAGTCCCACATACCCCTCTCGTCCCCCCCGGGGCATGAGGGGATGCGTAACGCATTTCCACATGTAAAAAAAAAAAAAAAAAAAAAAAAAAAAAAAAGGTTAGGTTAGGTTAGGTTAGGTTAGGTTAGGTTAGGTTAGGTTAGGTTAGGTTAGGTTAGGTTAGGTTAGGTTAGGTTAGGTTAGGTTGAGAGGTGTGTAGATGGGCGAAGTGGCGAAAGCGTGATGTATGATAGGAAGCTCCCGAGAGGGAGCGTATGACTCGCGCGGTGTTGTGCCAAGTGCACGTGACTTCGGTCACCATCGGGCGATCTCGTTATCCCGGCGTAGGCGTCTTCGTGGACAAGTCTCGCGGTCTACGTTGGGAACGGGGGGTCTGGCCTTAAACCGGCTGGGCCAAGTGGTCGGGGTCCACATTAAAAATCCCGGAAGAGGAGATAACCTCGATAAAAAACCCCCCTGCTCTGGATACCTCCCGCCCTCCAGCAGTAAATAGGGTTGCCTAGGCTACAGGGGTCTCTGGCCAGGTCGACGTTTTTCCCCCATACTCGTGGGATTAGAATGGATAATAGGAAATTAAAATTAGTTTTTAAGGCGGACTCGAAAACCAAAGGACTTGGCGCGAACACTGGATCATCCGATCTGCTCAGCGGATCGGAGAAGGTACCTTGCGGACGACGCAAGGGTGAGGACGAGACTGCGGATAGCTCCGCCCAAAGAGAAGCCCATAGGGAGTGGCTTGCCGCTCTCAGGGAGGCGAACCGGTCTGAGGATATGGAGTCGGCAATGTCCGACACTGACGACTCCATAGCCTCAAGACCTGACAGCAGAGCGTCCTATGAAGGACGACACAAGGACGGCGCAAGCGCCCTAGACACCGTGACTCGGACGACGACTCGAGTGGCTCGTCAGACGCCGAGACTGGCCGAACACCTTCTAAGGTGCGGTCTAGTCAAGGTGGTCGACAGCGCTCCTCCTCCGCTCAGGCGAGGGACAAAAACGGGCGTTTCCTGAAGCGTAGGGACGCGACAGGAGAGGGAGAAACATTAGGGTCGGACCGGTCACGGTCGGGCAGCGGGAGTGACATCCGTGTCATCCCGAAGTGTACCGGTGCCCCCCCCAAAACCAAAGGTAGAGGAAGGCCACCTACGACCGGCGAGTACGTCGGTCTGGCCAAGGCCAAGGCCGAGCTTGTCGCCGCGGAGCGTGCGGCACTCGAGCTCCAGGCCGAGAAGGAGGTGGCGGAGGCGGCGCGGAGGGTTTACCCTTTGCGGTCGAGCCGCCTATCGGAAACTCCGGCATCGGAGACTCCGGCAGCAGAGGGACCGACGGCCGGCGAATTGAGGGAACAGGTTCTCCAACAGGTGAATCTGATCTCTCAAGTCGCCGGCAAGTCGTCAAACCTTAAGGGTACGTTCGTCCGTACCCTTAAGGACGCGGCTAGCAGCATCAGGGACGCCGTGGAGGCGTTGAGCTGCGCATCGGTCTCGGCCGAGACCCGGAAGCTGGCGGCGCAAAATGACCGCCTCAAGGCAGAGGTTGCTGATCTCCGCGGCGAGTTAGCCGCATTACGGGCTGATTTGCTGCGGAATCAGGAGCAACAGGTCGGGAAGGGGGCCCGCTCCCCTACCAGCGCCCCGGTTGATCCGGAGCACTTGCAGCGGACAATTGTCGAGGCGGTTGGCCGTATGGTCAACGCCCGATTTGAGGCGCTTGAGGACAGATTACTGCCCGAAAAGCGCCTCCGCCCTCCGCTTGCGGCGGACAGGGCATACTCGGACGTGACAGCCCAGCAGCCCGCTTCTAGAAGTAGGGCTGCGACCAAAGCCGCCCCCAAAGCGGCTACCCGGACGATGACCAGGCCCGATGCAGAGCCCGTTGTTCCAGTTCAACTGGACAATGAGGCCACTCCGGGACCTTCGACCTCTACCCCCAGCCTTCCGCGGGGAGGGGAAAAGAGGAAGAAAACAAAGAAGAAGGGGAAAACTTCTACAAACCCCACGGACAAGACACCGGCGGTGCCCACGACCGAGGGTTGGACGATGGTGACCCGCCGAAAGGCCAAACGCGGTAAGGGCTCGGTGCCGGCTGCGAAGCCGAAGCCGAAACCCAAACTGCGCCCCCCTACCACGTCGGCTGTGGCTATCAAGCTGCAGCCCGACGCAGAGAAGAGGGGTTTGACGTATGCCCGCATACTACTGCAGGCTAAAAAGGCGGTGGACTTGGGAAGCCTGGGGATTCAGTCCCTGGGCTTCAAAAAGGCGGCGACAGGGGCGCGCCTATTGGTGCTGCCTGGGGCAACGAGCAGCGACAAGGCCGACTTGTTGGCTACGAAGCTGCGAGAGGCTCTCAAAGAAGAGGACGTCCGAGTCTCCAGACCGGAGAAAAGCGCAACTTTGCGCATCTCGGGTCTGGACGACTCGGTCGGGAAATGGGAGACGATCGATGCGATCGCCAAGGTTGGCGAGTGCTCGGTCGCCTCTATAAAGGCGGGTGAAGTGCGCCGGGACCGATCCGGACTCGGCACACTACTTTGCAGTTGCCCTATTGGCGCTGCAAAGAAGGTGATGGCGGTCGACCGCCTTTTTATTGGTTGGTCGACTGTGCACCGTAAGGTGCTGGAGACGCGACCTCTGCGGTGCTT
>CAJOTA010000004.1:0-20648 GCA_905333125.1 Pheosia tremula | reverse complement strand
ACCTAACCTAACCTAACCTAACCTAACCTAACCTAACCTAACCTAACCTAACCTAACCTAACCTAACCTAACCTAACCTAACCTAACCTAACCTAACCTAACCTAACCTAACCTAACCTAACCTAACCAACCTAACCTAACCTAACCTAACCTAACCTAACCTAACCTAACCTAACCTAACCTAACCTAACCTAACCTAACCTAACCTAACCTAACCTAACCTAACCTAACCTAACCTAACCTAACCTAACCTAACCTAACCTAACCTAACCTAACCTAACCTAACCTAACCTAACCTAACCTAACCTAACCTAACCTAACCTAACCTAACCTAACCTAACCTAACCTAACCTAACCTAACCTAACCTAACCTAACCTAACCTAACCTAACCTAACCTAACCTAACCTAACCTAACCTAACCTAACCTAACCTAACCTAACCTAACCTAACCTAACCTAACCTAACCTAACCTAACCTAACCTAACCTAACCTAACCTAACCTAACCTAACCTAACCTAACCTAACCTAACCTAACCTAACCTAACCTAACCTAACCTAACCTAACCTAACCTAACCTAACCTAACCTAACCTAACCTAACCTAACCTAACCTAACCTAACCTAACCTAACCTAACCTAACCTAACCTAACCTAACCTAACCTAACCTAACCTAACCTAACCTAACCTAACCTAACCTAACCTAACCTAACCTAACCTAACCTAACCTAACCTAACCTAACCTAACCTAACCTAACCTAACCTAACCTAACCTAACCTAACCTAACCTAACCTAACCTAACCTAACCTAACCTAACCTAACCTAACCTAACCTAACCTAACCTAACCTAACCTAACCTAACCTAACCTAACCTAACCTAACCTAACCTAACCTAACCTAACCTAACCTAACCTAACCTAACCTAACCTAACCTAACCTAACCTAACCTAACCTAACCTAACCTAACCTAACCTAACCTAACCTAACCTAACCTAACCTAACCTAACCTAACCTAACCTAACCTAACCTAACCTAACCTAACCTAACCTAACCTAACCTAACCTAACCTAACCTAACCTAACCTAACCTAACCTAACCTAACCTAACCTAACCTAACCTAACCTAACCTAACCTAACCTAACCTAACCTAACCTAACCTAACCTAACCTAACCTAACCTAACCTAACCTAACCTAACCTAACCTAACCTAACCTAACCTAACCTAACCTAACCTAACCTAACCTAACCTAACCTAACCTAACCTAACCTAACCTAACCTAACCTAACCTAACCTAACCTAACCTAACCTAACCTAACCTAACCTAACCTAACCTAACCTAACCTAACCTAACCTAACCTAACCTAACCTAACCTAACCTAACCTAACCTAACCTAACCTAACCTAACCTAACCTAACCTAACCTAACCTAACCTAACCTAACCTAACCTAACCTAACCTAACCTAACCTAACCTAACCTAACCTAACCTAACCTAACCTAACCTAACCTAACCTAACCTAACCTAACCTAACCTAACCTAACCTAACCTAACCTAACCTAACCTAACCTAACCTAACCTAACCTAACCTAACCTAACCTAACCTAACCTAACCTAACCTAACCTAACCTAACCTAACCTAACCTAACCTAACCTAACCTAACCTAACCTAACCTAACCTAACCTAACCTAACCTAACCTAACCTAACCTAACCTAACCTAACCTAACCTAACCTAACCTAACCTAACCTAACCTAACCTAACCTAACCTAACCTAACCTAACCTAACCTAACCTAACCTAACCTAACCTAACCTAACCTAACCTAACCTAACCTAACCTAACCTAACCTAACCTAACCTAACCTAACCTAACCTAACCTAACCTAACCTAACCTAACCTAACCTAACCTAACCTAACCTAACCTAACCTAACCTAACCTAACCTAACCTAACCTAACCTAACCTAACCTAACCTAACCTAACCTAACCTAACCTAACCTAACCTAACCTAACCTAACCTAACCTAACCTAACCTAACCTAACCTAACCTAACCTAACCTAACCTAACCTAACCTAACCTAACCTAACCTAACCTAACCTAACCTAACTAACCTAACCTAACCTAACCTAACCTAACCTAACCTAACCTAACCTAACCTAACCTAACCTAACCTAACCTAACCTAACCTAACCTAACCTAACCTAACCTAACCTAACCTAACCTAACCTAACCTAACCTAACCTAACCTAACCTAACCTAACCTAACCTAACCTAACCTAACCTAACCTAACCTAACCTAACCTAACCTAACCTAACCTAACCTAACCTAACCTAACCTAACCTAACCTAACCTAACCTAACCTAACCTAACCTAACCTAACCTAACCTAACCTAACCTAACCTAACCTAACCTAACCTAACCTAACCTAACCTAACCTAACCTAACCTAACCTAACCTAACCTAACCTAACCTAACCTAACCTAACCTAACCTAACCTAACCTAACCTAACCTAACCTAACCTAACCTAACCTAACCTAACCTAACCTAACCTAACCTAACCTAACCTAACCTAACCTAACCTAACCTAACCTAACCTAACCTAACCTAACCTAACCTAACCTAACCTAACCTAACCTAACCTAACCTAACCTAACCTAACACTAACCTAACCTAACCTAACCTAACCTAACCTAACCTAACCTAACCTAACCTAACCTAACCTAACCTAACCTAACCTAACCTAACCTAACCTAACCTAACCTAACCTAACCTAACCTAACCTAACCTAACCTAACCTAACCTAACCTAACCTAACCTAACCTAACCTAACCTAACCTAACCTAACCTAACCTAACCTAACCTAACCTAACCTAACCTAACCTAACCTAACCTAACCTAACCTAACCTAACCTAACCTAACCTAACCTAACCTAACCTAACCTAACCTAACCTAACCTAACCTAACCTAACCTAACCTAACCTAACCTAACCTAACCTAACCTAACCTAACCTAACCTAACCTAACCTAACCTAACCTAACCTAACCTAACCTAACCTAACCTAACCTAACCTAACCTAACCTAACCTAACCTAACCTAACCTAACCTAACCTAACCTAACCTAACCTAACCTAACCTAACCTAACCTAACCTAACCTAACCTAACCTAACCTAACCTAACCTAACCTAACCTAACCTAACCTAACCTAACCTAACCTAACCTAACCTAACCTAACCTAACCTAACCTAACCTAACCTAACCTAACCTAACCTAACCTAACCTAACCTAACCTAACCTAACCTAACCTAACCTAACCTAACCTAACCTAACCTAACCTAACCTAACCTAACCTAACCTAACCTAACCTAACCTAACCTAACCTAACCTAACCTAACCTAACCTAACCTAACCTAACCTAACCTAACCTAACCTAACCTAACCTAACCTAACCTAACCTAACCTAACCTAACCTAACCTAACCTAACCTAACCTAACCTAACCTAACCTAACCTAACCTAACCTAACCTAACCTAACCTAACCTAACCTAACCTAACCTAACCTAACCTAACCTAACCTAACCTAACCTAACCTAACCTAACCTAACCTAACCTAACCTAACCTAACCTAACCTAACCTAACCTAACCTAACCTAACCTAACCTAACCTAACCTAACCTAACCTAACCTAACCTAACCTAACCTAACCTAACCTAACCTAACCTAACCTAACCTAACCTAACCTAACCTAACCTAACCTAACCTAACCTAACCTAACCTAACCTAACCTAACCTAACCTAACCTAACCTAACCTAACCTAACCTAACCTAACCTAACCTAACCTAACCTAACCTAACCTAACCTAACCTAACCTAACCTAACCTAACCTAACCTAACCTAACCTAACCTAACCTAACCTAACCTAACCTACCTAACCTAACCTAACCTAACCTAACCTAACCTAACCTAACCTAACCTAACCTAACCTAACCTAACCTAACCTAACCTAACCTAACCTAACCTAACCTAACCTAACCTAACCTAACCTAACCTAACCTAACCTAACCTAACCTAACCTAACCTAACCTAACCTAACCTAACCTAACCTAACCTAACCTAACCTAACCTAACCTAACCTAACCTAACCTAACCTAACCTAACCTAACCTAACCTAACCTAACCTAACCTAACCTAACCTAACCTAACCTAACCTAACCTAACCTAACCTAACCTAACCTAACCTAACCTAACCTAACCTAACCTAACCTAACCTAACCTAACCTAACCTAACCTAACCTAACCTAACCTAACCTAACCTAACCTAACCTAACCTAACCTAACCTAACCTAACCTAACCTAACCTAACCTAACCTAACCTAACCTAACCTAACCTAACCTAACCTAACCTAACCTAACCTAACCTAACCTAACCTAACCTAACCTAACCTAACCTAACCTAACCTAACCTAACCTAACCTAACCTAACCTAACCTAACCTAACCTAACCTAACCTAACCTAACCTAACCTAACCTAACCTAACCTAACCTAACCTAACCTAACCTAACCTAACCTAACCTAACCTAACCTAACCTAACCTAACCTAACCTAACCTAACCTAACCTAACCTAACCTAACCTAACCTAACCTAACCTAACCTAACCTAACCTAACCTAACCTAACCTAACCTAACCTAACCTAACCTAACCTAACCTAACCTAACCTAACCTAACCTAACCTAACCTAACCTAACCTAACCTAACCTAACCTAACCTAACCTAACCTAACCTAACCTAACCTAACCTAACCTAACCTAACCTAACCTAACCTAACCTAACCTAACCTAACCTAACCTAACCTAACCTAACCTAACCTAACCTAACCTAACCTAACCTAACCTAACCTAACCTAACCTAACCTAACCTAACCTAACCTAACCTAACCTAACCTAACCTAACCTAACCTAACCTAACCTAACCTAACCTAACCTAACCTAACCTAACCTAACCTAACCTAACCTAACCTAACCTAACCTAACCTAACCTAACCTAACCTAACCTAACCTAACCTAACCTAACCTAACCTAACCTAACCTAACCTAACCTAACCTAACCTAACCTAACCTAACCTAACCTAACCTAACCTAACCTAACCTAACCTAACCTAACCTAACCTAACCTAACCTAACCTAACCTAACCTAACCTAACCTAACCTTTTTTTTTTTTTTTTTTTTTTACAAGGGGAAATGCGTTACGCATCCCCTCTCGCCCGGGGGGACGAGAGGGGTATGTGGGACTCCCCGGCAGAGTGCCGGTATACCCACTAAAACCCCTTGGTCCGCCATCACCGCCTTTGAGTGGGGCGCCACAGGATCGCACTCGGCATACTACTGTGGCGCCCCGGCGGCCGGCCCGGGTGTTGGTCCCAGGCCGCAGACATCAGGAGGGGTGCCTGTTGGCACCCTCCGTCGGGGGGACTTTGTGTGGGCAGGTGGTCCCCCGACCCCCCTGCCCTAGTCCCCTACGACGTCCTCCTCTTACGGCGGGGGAAGAAGATGCGCATAGCGCCTTCTCCGTCTCCCCCGCCGTGCTCTTCGGAGCGGGTCGGCTTGGGCGTCTCCCTCCCTGACCCGCTCCGCGGCCTCCTTTTGCGCCATGACGGATTCGCAAAAGGAGGCCATTGCCCTCCAGCACCTCTCGCTGCTGAGCATGGCTGCTATCACGCTCTGCAGCGAGAGGTCCCTCCCCACGACACTGACGAGGTCGTGCCTCCGTGGACCCCAGGCCACGCACTCCTCCAGCGTGTGCCGCACCGTATCCACCGGTGCGTCACACGCGTGGCAGACGGGGGTCGGCTCCCGCCCCGCGATCTGGTGCAGGTACTTACCGAAGCACCCATGCCCGGTAAGCACCTGCGTCAGCCGGTACGACAAGGCGCCGTGCCGCCTTTTAAGCCACGCAGCCAGGTGGGGACGGACCGCCTCCACCGTGGCTCGGCCATAGGCAGGGGACGCCAATTGTTCCCCCCACCTGAGCACCACCTCCTCCTGGCACCGCTTCCTAGTGCGCCGCACCATATCCCAGTCAGGTGCGGCGCCTGCTGCCCGTCCCTCCGCCCGGAAACGGTACACCGCCGCCAGGACCTCCGCTTGGAGTTCCCAGGGCGGGTCCCCTGCCAGGAGAGTCGCTGCCGCCCAGGACACCGTCCTATACCCGCGTATGGCTCTCACCGCTATGATCCTCTGCGGTCTCCGCAGGAGGATCCTATTATCCGCGGTGAGAGCCTCTGCCCATATGGGGGCCCCGTACAGAGCCATACTCCGGATAATTCCGGAGTAGAGGCGCCTGCACGTGGACTTGGGCCCCCCCACGTTGGGCAGCAACTTCCCCAGGGCGGCAGCAGCCGCGACCAGTTTGGGAGCCAGCTGTGCGAAGTGGGCCTTGAAGCCCCACCGACCGTCCAACACAAGGCCCAGGTACTTCATCTGGGCCTTGACAACAATCGCCTCCCCTCGCACGATGATATGTGCGCCCCGGGGAGGCCCCTTCCGCGGACCATGGAAGAGGAGGGCCTCCGTCTTATCCAGGGCGACCCTCAGTCCCAACTGGTGGACCCGCTCCACAACGAGCGAGGTCCCCACCGTCGCCCTCCGAGCCACATCCTCCCAACTCTTCCCCCGAACCGTGATGAGGGTGTCATCTGCGTAGCAGATCACCCTCATCCCGGGGAGAAGTGGGCCCCGAAGGAGCCAATCAAAGCCGATGTTCCACAGGGTGGGCCCCAGCACCGACCCCTGTGGAACACCGCGCTCTACCGGCTGACGGCTCAGGCCCCCGGACCTCCCTTCCCACACGACCCGGCGGTCCCGCAGGTACGCAAGCAACAGCCTCCTGAGATAGGGGGGCACTCTATGATACTGGAGTGCCTCCCCCAACGTCTCGAACGGAAGGCTGTTGAATGCATTACGCACGTCCAGCGAGACCGCCAACAGGATCTCCCCCCCTTCAACCGCCTCCTTGGAGAGGCCCTTCAGCTGGTCCAGGGCGTCTATGGTCGAGCGACCAGCCCTGAACCCCCACTGGGCCTCCGACAATCTTGGCCCCACCTCCTCGAGGTGCCGGACGAGACGGGAAACGAGAATTCTCTCGAGGAGTTTCCCCACCTCGTCCAGCAGCACGATTGGCCTGTAGGCCGACGGCAACTCCGGGGGACGCCCTACCTTTGGGAGGAGACAAACCCTCCCCTCCCTCCAAAGATCCGGGAACTGCCCTGTCCGAAGACACTCCTCAAACAGCTCCCGGATCCGGTCCCGTAGAGGTCCAGCAGCCAAGTAGACCACTGCACCCGGTACGCCGTCCGGACCTGGCGCCCTCCTCCTTGTGCGAAGACGGTCAAGGGCCTCGTCCATCTCCTCCTCCTCTATGGGTACAGGGACCGCGAGACCGTCCCCCTCCAACACAGGCGGAGCCATCCTCGGAGGGGCAAAGTTCTCAAGGGCGGCCGGAAATAGCTCACCCATGATCCGACCGATTAGATCCGGCGGAAGGGTCTCCGTCGGGGGTGCGCCCCTGCCCCCGAGTTTCTTCCGAGCCGCCCGATAGGGACGCCCCCAGGGGTTCCTGTCCAACTCCGCCAGGACCTCCCCATCCGCTCGGTCTTTGGCCCGGCAAATGGCCAACTTGAGCGCCTCCCTGGCCTGATAGAGACCGTCCTTAAGACGGGCCTCCAGCACCGCGTCTCGGCCATTGTGTCTACGGCACCGCACATACTCCCGCCGTGCGGCGCCGCACGCCACCCTGAGGTCTCCGATCTCGCTGGACCACCAATAGACCTTGCGGTAGCTGGGCCGTCGCCGGACTCTCGGCATGGCCGCATCGCAGACCTGCTGCAAAGCACTGCGCATGCGGCCCGCCAGCTCATCAACGCTGGCACCTTCCACCCTTGGTGAGGCCCACCGCTGGACAATGGCCGCCTCACCAGCCAGCTCTCTGTCAAGCCGACTCAGAGCCCAGCGCGGAAAGTGGCTGGCCCCCCTAGGAGGGTCCGGCCCTACCGCAGAGGTGGAGATTCCGAATCGGACATATAAATGGTCCGACAAGGTCTCCACCCCCAACTCCACCCTCCAGTCCATGATCCTGCGCGCGATAGCGGGGGTGGCGAACGAAATGTCCACCACGGACCCCCCCGTATGCCGCACGCAGGTATGGACATCCCCCCTATTAAGGAGGGACAGGCCGCAAAGGATCGCCCAGGCTTGGACGGCCCTTCCTCTAAGGTCCGTGGCGGGATTGCCCCACTCCTGGGCCTTTGCGTTAAGGTCGCCGAGCACTATAATGGGCCTCGGCGACCATCTGCAAATCGCAGCCCTGACGGAGTCAAGAAATAACTCGAACTCCGCCAGGCTACGATTTGGGGAGAAGTATGCGCCGACTATCGCATATTCCCCCCACCCCGCCACTACGTATCCCGACCCCCTCTCTAACATGGAGAGGGGAACGTCGGAGCCGACCCTAGTGGTGACCGCCACCAAGCCATCCAGGTCCCCTGCCCAATGCGAGTATGAGGGGACGTAGTAAGGCTCGCAAGCCACCGCCACATTTATCCCCCACTCCGCCATGGACTGCAAGAACAAGTCTTGAGCCCCGGCGGAGTGGTTCAGGTTCGCCTGAAGGAAACTGGAATGTCGTGATGTATTCATTCCGACATTACAGTTTCCTCCCGCGCCTGTTGGCGTCCGGCCTCAGTGGCGGTCGTGGGCCGTGCGGCCGCCTTTCCCTTCGTAACGGGGGGGTTACATAGTGCCCCCCCCATGTCGTGCCCAGCGGGCCTACCAGCATCCGTGCACACTGCGCACTTTGGGGCAGCCTTGCAGCTGGCTGCCTTATGCCCCTCGCGCCCGCACCGGAAGCAGAGAGCACTGCGATCCGCCCTCGAGGGGCACATGGCCTTAGCGTGGCCCAGCCCCAGACATCTGTAGCAGCGCATGGGGCGCTGCTGCAGTGCCACGACATTTGCCGAGCTCCACCCTACCAAGATACTGCCTGCATCGGCCAACACCTTGGCAGCCGCCACCGGGCACTGGACCACAATGGCGCCCATGCCCCCCGGACCAGAGCGCACCTCCCTGGCCCTGACCAAGCCCTCGGCGCAGCCCCCAGCCCTTGCAACAGCTGCGATCACCTTTTCTTTGGTGGCCGAGTCGTCCAGTCCCGTAATCCGTATATCGGCGGATTTGGTGGGTCGGACGACCTCGGCCATTCCCTCTAGGGCTGCACGGAGCTTCTCCGCCAGCTGGTCGGCCTTCTCTGTAGACTGCCCCTTTGGCAGCTCAAGCAGCCTCGCTCCGGTGGCACCCTGGCGGAACTTTAGGGACTCAATCCCTAGCTCCGCCAGGTCCACCTTGTCCGCAGCGTGGGACAGGATGTGACTATAAGTCACACCGGCCGCCGCCGCATCCTCTCGCACCTTGATCACCACGACCGAGGTACGAGGAGGGGCGAGCTTCGGCTTGGTTGGAGCCCGCGCCACCGTGCCAGAGGAAGGAGCCACCTGCGATGACGCAGGGGTTCGGCTCTTCTTCCCCTTGCCCTTACCCTTTCTCGACCCTGTGACCAGGGTAAACCCACCCTCTGGGTCCACAGGGGCAACATCAGAGGCAGTCGCCACCTCCGTCACAGCCTGAGCGGCTGGTTTCGCAGCTGGTCTCGCAGCTGGTTTCCCAGCTGGTTTTGACAGCACCGACGGGCCCGCCTTAGCGGCCACCGACTTCGCCGCCGGCTTTGGCCGGACCAATGACGGACCCGGTCGGGCCCTGACTGGCCCCTCCACATCCGACACCAGCGCAGCCGACTGCCGCCGCTTATCAGCCGCCAAAGGCGGGCGATGCACCACCGCCGGCAGCAGGCGCTCCTCTATGCCAGCGAAGCGGGCGCTAACCATTTCGCCCACCGAGGTGACAATGGAGCGCTTTAGCTCCTCCACAAACCCGCCATCAAGCCCCGGTGACGGGAGGGGCGCGGGCTCCTTGGCAGCTGCCATTGTTTTCCTCATCGCCTCGAATTCGCGGCGATGAGCGACCAGCTCTGACTTCAGGGCATCCACCTCCCTGCGGAGTATGCCGTTGTCCCGTCTGAGACGGCGCGTCTCATCCGCTTCCGGCCTCGAAACCAACACCTCAACAATCTCCTGGAGATTGGCCGCAGCACCCTTCAGCCGCTTGATCATTGGCCCCTGGAGGTGCCCCGACTTTTTTACTACTTCGAGGATGGAGGTCACACTGTGACCAGCCATCGCTCGAAGTTCCTCCGACGTCTGGTTCTCAGGACCCGGATTGTCAGAGGTAACACCCTCTGCCGGATCGAGCACAGGCGAGGCCGCCCCCTTGCGGAACGCTCTCGCCCTCAGTGCCCTGTCCAGAGCCTCCTCCTCTGCTTCCGCCTCGAGCTCCTTAAGCTCTGCCCTTGCTCGCGTGATCCCCGAACCCCGCGCAGCGCCAGCAGGCCTTCCACGACGAGCAGTCGGCACCTTCGCCGCAACCACCTCCGTCTCCGTGTCCGAGTCGGAAATCCCCGACTCGAACACCCCCCACGTCCGCTTACTCCCTCCCCTGATGGTGCTGGAATCGGAGTCCATCGCTGGAACACCGATTCAAGCACTCTCAGTGGACACACACCCAACAAACACACAGAAACAACAAGAAAACACAAGAAAAACGCCCAAAACACCCGACAGAAGCGACTTTTGGGGCCCTAAGAAGGGCCTTTCCGACCACACACAGGGTGTGGAAGTACTGCCAAAAGCCCTTAACAACACCCTCTAAACGACCAACAGAAAACACCCTCAACAATCAAAACATCCAAAAAAAAAAAAAAAAAAAAAAAAAAAAAAAAAAAAAAAAAAAAAAAAAAAAAAAAAAAAAAAAAAACCAACCTAACCTAACCTAACCTAACCTAACCTAACCTAACCTAACCTAACCTAACCTAACCTAACCTAACCTAACCTAACCTAACCTAACCTAACCTAACCTAACCTAACCTAACCTAACCTAACCTAACCTAACCTAACCTAACCTAACCTAACCTAACCTAACCTAACCTAACCTAACCTAACCTAACCTAACCTAACCTAACCTAACCTAACCTAACCTAACCTAACCTAACCTAACCTAACCTAACCTAACCTAACCTAACCTAACCTAACCTAACCTAACCTAACCTAACCTAACCTAACCTAACCTAACCTAACCTAACCTAACCTAACCTAACCTAACCTAACCTAACCTAACCTAACCTAACCTAACCTAACCTAACCTAACCTAACCTAACCTAACCTAACCTAACCTAACCTAACCTAACCTAACCTAACCTAACCTAACCTAACCTAACCTAACCTAACCTAACCTAACCTAACCTAACCTAACCTAACCTAACCTAACCTAACCTAACCTAACCTAACCTAACCTAACCTAACCTAACCTAACCTAACCTAACCTAACCTAACCTAACCTAACCTAACCTAACCTAACCTAACCTAACCTAACCTAACCTAACCTAACCTAACCTAACCTAACCTAACCTAACCTAACCTAACCTAACCTAACCTAACCTAACCTAACCTAACCTAACCTAACCTAACCTAACCTAACCTAACCTAACCTAACCTAACCTAACCTAACCTAACCTAACCTAACCTAACCTAACCTAACCTAACCTAACCTAACCTAACCTAACCTAACCTAACCTAACCTAACCTAACCTAACCTAACCTAACCTAACCTAACCTAACCTAACCTAACCTAACCTAACCTAACCTAACCTAACCTAACCTAACCTTTTTTTTTTTTTTTTTTTTTTTTTTTTTTTTTTTTTTTTTTTTTTTTTTTTACATGTGGAAATGCAATTACGCATTCCCTCCTATCCCGGGGGGGACCAGAGGGGTATGTGGGACTCCCCGGCGGCGGCCGGTATACCCACTAAAACCACATGGTGCTTCCGCACGGTCGCATAGCCGGGGTCGCGGGAACGCTAAAGCATACTTCCGCGACGTCCCGGCGCGACTTGGCCTTGCGGCCTCCTCACGGCCTTTCGGCCAGGCGCTGCGTTGAAAAACGCAGCACCTTCCACACGAGCCATGTGTTGAGCGACAGACTCCCCCGAATCCGCCACCCAGGCTCGAAGACCGGCCACCGGCCCCACTAGCCAGTGACCAGCCAGGTCGGACGAGCGACATTAATCCGTCACTCGTCCAACCGGTATGGGTTGAGTGGGCCCGCCGCTACCGAGCCAAAGGCCCAGCCGCAGCCTCCCTCCCCTCCCTCCTCACGGTGCCGTCACCCGAGAATTGGGCTACCGCTACCAGACCGTAGGCCCAGCCGCAGCCTCCCTCCTCCCGGGGCGGACACCCGAGGGTCGGGCAGCCGCAACCGAGCCGAAGCCCAGCCACAGCCACCCTCCCCTCAAATCGACACGCCCCAAAGGGCTGGCACCCAAGGGGTGGGTCCGCCGCTACCGAGCCCTAAGGCCCAGCCGCAGCCTCCCTCCTCTCGGGGCCGTCGTCCAAGGGGTGGGCCCGCCGCTACTCACGCAGCCTCCCTCCCCTCCACGTGGTGGGTCCGCAGCGTCCAGGCCGAAGCCCGGTCGCGCTCCCCCTCCTCGTCCCCAACAGGGCAGGTCCGCCGCGTCCGAGCCGAGGCCCGGTCGCAGACTCCCTCCCTTCCACACGCCCCTTGCGGGGCTGCCCGATCGGTGGGTCCGCCGCAGCCGGGCCCTCTGCCCAGCCGCAGCCTCCCTCCTCTCAGGCATCCTTACGAGGGGTGGGCCCGCCGCTACTCACGCAGCCTCCCTCCCCTCCACGAGGTGGGTCCGCAGCGTCCAGGCCGAAGCCCGGTCGCGCTCCCCCTCCCCATATGTCCCCATAAGGGTGGGTCCGCCGCGTCCAGGCCGAGGCCCGGTCGCAGCCCCCCTCCCTTCCCCACGCCGGGCTATTCCCCATCGCCGACAATACATCTAGGTGACCTAGAAGATTATCAGCGATGTTCAGAATGCACCGGCACCTCCCATTGCCGTTCCTCTGGACGTATCCTCGGGACTGACAATGGGCTCCAAGGGGTGGGCCCGCCGCTACTCACGCAGCCTCCCTCCCCTCCACGAGGTGGGTCCGCAGCGTCCAGGCCGAAGCCCGGTCGCGCTCCCCCTCCTCCTACGTCCCCATAAGGGTGGGTCCGCCGCGTCCAGGCCGAGGCCCGGTCGCAGCCCCCCTCCCTTCCCCACGCCAGACTATTCGCCATCGCCGACAATACACCTAGGTGACCTAGGAGATTATCCTGCGATGCCCAGGGTGCACCGGCCCCTCCCATTGCCGTTCCTCTGGACGTATCCTCGGGACTGACAATGGGATGAGCACACGAGGAGGTTGTCTGACATCAGCACCCCAACCTAACCTAACCTAACCTAACCTAACCTAACCTAACCTAACCTAACCTAACCTAACCTAACCTAACCTTTTTTTTTTTTTTTTTTTTTTTTTTTTTTACAAGGGGAAATGCGTTACGCATCCCCTCTCGCCCGGGGGGACGAGAGGGGTATGTGGGACTCCCCGGCAGAGTGCCGGTATACCCACTAAAACCCCTTGGTGTGTCACACAATCGCAGTGCCGAGGTCACGGGTACGCGGGACGCATTCTTCCGCAACCTCGGCGCGACGACGGCCTCATCAGGCCTCCTCTTTCGGCCAACAGGCCAGGTGCTGTGTTGGCACACTTCCAACACAGCACCTTCTCACGAGCCCTATGCGGAACGGCAGACTCCCCCGAGTCCGCCGCCCGGGCTCTCATCGACGACCACTAAGTAGTGGCCATCGGGGTCTCCCGCGCTGGCTCTTCAGCCGCCGCAAGGTTGGTGGGCCGCGACTGGGCTTTGGGCCGAGTCGCGGGTTTCGTCCTCCCTCTCCTCCTCCTTACGGGCCTCGCGTTAGCGCACGCCCGCCCGCCCATCTTGTGCCCGGCAGGTTGCTTCGCCGCGTCGCACACTAAACAGTGCGGCGCGGCGTGACAACCCTCGGACTTATGGCCGGTTTGTCCGCACCGGAAGCAGGCGCTTCCGTGGTCAGCCTCGGCCGTGCACTGCTCCCTGACATGCCCCAGGTTGAGGCACCGGAAGCAGCGCATCGGTCGACGCTCCAGCAGCTGACGATACACTATCGACCACCCCATTAAAAGGCGGTCGACGCCCATAATCTTCTTGGCCGCGCCAACCGGGCAGCGAACCAAGAGTGTGCCGAGACCGGACTTGTCTCGGCGCACTTCTCCCACCTTCATAGACGCGAGGGGGCACTCGCCAACTCGCGCGAGCTCGTCCCAGGCCTCGAACTGTCCGACCGAGTCGTCCAGGCCCGAGATGCGCAGGGTTGCGCTCTTCTCCGGCCTGGAGACCCGGACGTCCTCCGCCTTCAGCACCTGCTGCAGCCGCTCGGCGAGCAGGTTGGCCTTTTCCGCGCTAGCGGCGCCGGGCAGCACCAGGAGGCGCGCCCCAGTTGCCGCCTTCTTGAAGCCCAGGGACTGAATCCCCAGGCTTCCAAGGTCTATGTCCTTCTTGGCCAGCATAAGAACGCGGGCGTATGTGACGCCCCTCTTCTCAGCGTCGGGCTGCAGCTTTAGGGCCACAGCCGACGTCGTAGGGGGGCGCAACTTGGGTTTCGCCTTTGGCTTCTTAGTGGCTGGCCCAAGGTCCTTGCCACTTTTAGCCTTACGGCGGGTCACTACCGTCCAACCCTCGGTTGTGGGTACCGCCGGTGTCGCATTTGTGGGGTTTGGAGGGGTCGCCCTCTTCTTCTTCCCTCTCCTCTTCTTCTTCTTCTCCCCTCCCCGTGAGAGGCTGGGAGCAGAAGGTTCCGGTATAGCCACATCGTCCAGTTGAACTGATGCGATGGGCTGGCCATCCGGCCGGTCTATATTCCTTGGGGCTGCCTTAGGGGCAGCCTTAGGTGCAGCCCTAGATGTAGCGGGCTGCCGAGATGACGCGTCCATGTTGGCCCTGTCTGCCGCAAGCGGTGGGCGGAGGCGCTTTTCTGGCAGTAGTCTGCCTTCGAGCGCCTCGAAACGGGCATTCACCATATTGCCCACCGCGTCTATGATGGTCCTCTGCAACTGCTCCGGATCGAACGGAGCGCTTGCGGGGGAGTGGGCCCCCTTCCCGACTTGCTGTTCCTGAGTCCGCAGCAGGTCAGCCCGTAATGTGGCCAACTCGCCGCGGAGCTCAGAAACTTCCACTTTGAGGCGGCTGTTCTCTGCCGCCAGCTTTCTGGTCTCCGCTGAGGCCGATGCACTGCTCAGTGCTTCTACCGCGTCCTGGATCGTGGCGGCCGCGTCCTTAAGGGTCCGTACGAACGTACCCTTAAGATTCGACGACTTGCCAGCCACTTTCGTTATGAGGCCGACCTGCTGGAGCACTTGCTCTCTCAGGTCTCCCACTGTTGGTCCCTCTTCCGAAGTCTCTGAGAGACGAGTCGGTCTTAGGAGGTAAGACTTTCGGGCAGCCTCCGCCACCTCCTTCTCCGCCTGCAGTTCCAGCGCTTCGCGCTCTGCGGCGACTAGGGCAGCTTTGGCTGCAGCCAACCCAACATAGGCTCCCGTGGTAGGAGGCCTGCCTCGTCCTTTAGGAGCATCGGTGCATTTAGGTATGACACGAATAACTCCATCGCTGCCACTACCCGAACGCGACCTTTCTCCCTCTTGTGTCGCCTTCTCTGATGCGTCAGAACGCTTCAGAAAGCGTCCCTTGGTATCCCTCGCTTGCGCGGGGGAAGAGCGTCCTCGTCCACTTTGGCCCAACCGCACCTTAGGTGCTGGGCGGTCCTCGTCATTCGATGAGCTGTCGCTCGAATCGTCATCCGAGTCTCGTCTCAGGCGTTTGCGCCCGTCCTTGTTGCGGGGTCTGTCTTGCGACACCCTGCTGCTTGGTCTCGAGGCTATGGAGACGTCAGTGCCTGACATTGAAGTCTCCATATCCTCGGACCGCATCGCCTCCTCGCAAGCGGCGAGCCACTCCTCACGTGCGGAAACATCCGCCACCGTCTCCTTCTCCTTGCCCGCAACGCGAGCCGTCTTCTCCATGTCGAAAAGCAATCGATATCGTCCTTTGTGTAAGCCTTGGTCGTCGGTTGCACTTACGTGCGAGGTGTGGGGCGCCCACCCCGTATACATGGGGCGGCCAGAGCCCGAAGGCTCCGCGAGGGATTTTTGTCCAGCCGCTTTCGCGACTGGTACCCCCCCGGGGAGTTTATATCCAGCACCTGAGTTTTCCATATTTATGCCTTGATTTACAGGGCAAGGCCCCTGATTCCCCTCCCCCCCCAGAGCGCTAATGACGGGGCTTAGCCCCCCCGCCTTTCAGCCTATCGGCACGCTTGGACCTTCAGCGTTGGGCAGAGCCGGCAGTTCCTCTCTTCGCGGGCTGAGCACATCATTCATACATCACGCAATCATTACATCCTTTCACCCACACTTATAAATATATACATATATATATAATACACCCCCCCCTGCGCCACTGACGACGCCCCCGTGATTTTTGCAAGTGGTTATCTCCACCGGAACGACATGGGAAATTGTGAAGGAAAGGAAAAGGATAGAGCAAGTCTGCATCGCCAGTCAACTCTCAGAAGAGAGAAGTACCGGAGCAGACAGGCCCTTTGAGGATATGGGAGAGGAGAAGGAATAAAGGAAGCCCGGTGGCGGCCGAAGCCGCGTGCACTTGGCAAACACACCGCGCCTTGTCAGACTATTCGCCATCGCAGACAATACACCTAGGTGACCTAGGAGATTATCATGCGATGCCCAGGGTGCACCGGCCCCTCCCATTGCCGTTCCTCTGGACGTATCCTCGGGACTGACAATGGGGGAGGCACACGAGGAGGTTGTCTGACCTAGCACCCCACCTAACCTAACCTAACCTTTTTTTTTTTTTTTTTACATGTGGAAATGCAATTACGCATTCCCTCCTATCCCGGGGGGGACCAGAGGGGTATGTGGGACTCCCCGGCGGCGGCCGGTATACCCACTAAAACCACATGGTGCTTCCGCACGGTCGCATAGCCGGGGGTCGCGGGAACGCTAAAGCATACTTCCGCGACGTCCCGGCGCGACTTGGCCTTGCGGCCTCCTCACGGCCTTTCGGCCAGGCGCTGCGTTGAAAAACGCAGCACCTTCCACACGAGCCATGTGTTGGGCGGCAGACTCCCCCGAATCCGCCACCCAGGCTCATAGGCCGGCCACCGGCCCCACTAGCCAGTGACCAGCCAGGTCGGACAAGCGACATCAATCCGTCACTCGTCCAACCAGTATGGGTTGAGTGGGCCCGCCGCTACCGAGCCCTAAGGCCCAGCCGCAGCCTCCCTCCCCTCCCTCCTCACGGTGCCGTCACCCGAGAGTTGGCTGCCGCTACCAGACCATAAGCCCAGCCGCAGCCTCCCCTCCTCCCGGGGCGGACACCCGAGGGTCGGGCAGCCGCAACCGAGCCGAAGCCCAGCCGCAGCCACCTTCCCCTCACTCCACACGCCCCAAGGGGCTGGCACCCAAGGGGTGGGTCCGCCGCTACCGAGCCCTAAGGCCCAGCCGCAGCCTCCCTCCTCTCGGGGCCGTGGTCCAAGGGGTGGGCCCGCCGCTACTCACGCAGCCTCCCTCCCCTCCACGTGGTGGGTCCGCAGCGTCCAGGCCGAAGCCCGGTCGCGCTCCCCCCTCCTCGTCCCCAACAGGGCAGGTCCGCCGCGTCCGAGCCGAGGCCCGGTCGCAGACTCCCTCCCTTCCACACGCCCCTTGCGGGGCTGCCCGATCGGTGGGTCCGCCGCAGCCGGGCCCTCTGCCCAGCCGCAGCCTCCCTCCTCTCAGGCATCCGTACGAGGGGTGGGCCCGCCGCTACACACGCAGCCTCCCTCCCCTCCACGAGGTGGGTCCGCAGCGTCCAGACCGAAGCCCGGTCGCGCTCCCCCTCCCCATATTGTCCCCATAAGGGTGGGTCGCCGCGTCCAGGCCGAGGCCCGGTCGCAGCCCCCCTCCCTTCCCCACGCCGGCCATTCGCCATCGCCGACAATACATCTAGGTGACCTAGAAGATTATCAGCGATGTTCAGAATGCACCGGCACCTCCCATTGCCGTTCCTCTGGACGTATCCTCGGGACTGACAATGGGCTTCGAGGGGTGGGCCCGCCGCTACTCACGCAGCCTCCCTCCCCTCCACGAGGTGGGTCCGCAGCGTCCAGGCCGAAGCCCCGGTCGCGCTCCCCCTCCTCCTACGTCCCCATAAGGGTGGGTCCGCCGCGTCCAGGCCGAGGCCCCGGTCGCAGCCCCCCTCCCTTCCCACGCCAGACTATTCGCCATCGCCGACAATACACCTAGGTGACCTAGGAGATTATCCTGCGATGCCCAGGGTGCACCGGCCCCCTCCCATTGCCGTTCCTCTGGACGTATCCTCGGGACTGACAATGGGATGAGCACACCGAGGAGGTTGTCTGACATCAGCACCCCAACCTAACCTAACCTAACCTAACCTAACCTAACCTAACCTAACCTAACCTAACCTAACCTAACCTAACCTAACCTAACCTAACCTAACCTTCTTTTTTTTTTTTTTTTTTTTTACAAGGGGAAATGCGTTACGCATCCCCTCTCGCCCGGGGGGGACGAGAGGGGTATGTGGGACTCCCCGGCAGAGTGCCGGTATACCCACTAAAACCCCTTGGTGTGTCACACAGTCGCAGTGCCGAGGTCACGGGTACGCGATGACGCATTCTTCCGCAACCTCGGCGCGACGACGGCCTCGACAGGCCTCTTCTTTCGGCCAACTGGCCAGGTGCTGTGTTGGCAGCACTTCAACACAGCACCTCCTCACGGGCCCTGTGCGGAGCGACGGACTCCCCCGAGTCCGCCGTCCGGGCCCCTGGCTACTTTTAAGTGGTAGCCATTTCCACCTCCCTGGCCTCGACGACTGCAGGGGTAGGCTGCTGCTGAGACGAATCTTTTGCAGCACCCTTCTTTCGTCCTTTCGCCTCCGGCTTGACTGCAGCGCACGCCTTGCTGCCTAGCCTATGCCCGGAGGGCTTTTTCGATGCCGCGCACACCAAACAGTGGGGCGCAGCAGAGCACTGGGGCCGACTTGTGGCCTAGCTGGGCCACAGCGGAAACACGCAGCACCACGGTCCACCTCAGCCACGCAAAGTTCCTTCACGTGGCCTAGCTCCAAACACTTGTAGCATCGGAGGGGCCCTCTGTTGTAATAACTCGACCCGCACCAATGACCAGCCGACGAGAAAGCTGTCGACCTCGACCACCTTTTTGGCCACCCCAATGGGGCAGCTTACTAGGACGGTACCTAAGCCAGGCTGATCCCGCCGGATTTCCCCGGTTTTCACCATCGTCTCTTGGCAGTCAGCAACTCTTGCGACTGCTTTCGTCACATCCTGTTTTACCACAGAATCATCCAGGCCCGAGATACGCAGATCTGCACGTTTCTCCGGCCTGGAGATGTGGACGTCACTTTCTTTCAGGGGCCAGTTGCAGCTTTTGGGCCAACATGTCAGCCTTATCACCGCTCGTGGCCCCCGGCCAGCACCAGTATTCGCGCTCCCGTCATCGCTTTCTTAAAGCCGAGCGCCTGGATCCCGATGGACGCAAGGTCCACCGATCTCTTGGCCTCGGTCAAAACGTCGGCATATGTCACCCCTCTAGCCTCTGCGTCGGGCTGCAATTTAATAACCACAGCCGACGAGGCAGGGGGTCGTAATTTCGGCACCTTTGGCTTCTTCGAGTTCTTGGGCTTCGTCCTCTTCTGGTTGGCTGGTGCGGTACCCACTTTGGGTTTGCCCTTACGCCTGGTCACCGTCTTCCACTCTCCGGGGTTTTCTCCGGCAGGCTGATTCTGGGGTTCTCCCTGAGTGGGATCACCGGCAGTAGCCCGCTTCATCTTGTTCCCTTTCTTCGCCTTCCTCCCTCCCGAAGGGTTGGCGGAGGAGGCGGGTTCGGGGACCGCTTCGGTCGCTCTTGGTGGAGGCTGCGGGGGAGGACTTGCTAGAGCCCTCCTAGGTGCAGCCATTTGGAGCAGCTTTTAGTACTGCTCCATATGTCAAATCCGGTACTGTGTCCAACACTTCCGTATTAGCCCTGTCAGAGGCAAGCGGAGGTCGCAGGCGCTCTTCAGGCAGTAAACCTGCCCTCAATCGCCTCAAAACGAGCATTCACCATATTCCCCACCGCCTCTATTATGGAGCGCTGCATCAGCTCCGCTCAAATGGAGCACTTGTGGGCGGTGGGGGAGTAGTCACAATCTTTGGGGCGGTCTTGATCCGCTTCATATCGGCGCGCAGGATAGCCAGCTCACTGCGGAGCTCATCTACTTCCGACTTTAGTCGGCTGTTGTCAGCCGCCAACTTTCTCGTCTCTTTAGAGACCGACGAATTGCTGAGCGCGTCTGCTGCCTCCTCAATCGCCGCGGCCGCCTCCTTAAGGGCTCGAATGTACGTGCCCTTAAGGTTCGACGACTTTGCGGCCACGCGATTGATTAGGTGCACGTGCTGACGCACCACCTCTCTCCACTCTGCTGCCGTCGGCTCTTCTTCGGCTGATGCCTCGGCTGATGCCTCGGCTGATGCTTCTGAGATGCGGG
>CAJOTA010000003.1:0-25000 GCA_905333125.1 Pheosia tremula | reverse complement strand
GGGTGGGTCCGCCGCGTCCAGGCCGAGGCCCGGTCGCAGCCCCCCTCCCTTCCCCACGCCAGACTATTCGCCATCGCCGACAATACACCTAGGTGACCTAGGAGATTATCCTGCGATGCCCAGGGTGCACCGGCCCCTCCCATTGCCGTTCCTCTGGACGTATCCTCGGGACTGACAATGGGATGAGCACACGAGGAGGTTGTCTGACATCAGCACCCCAACCTAACCTAACCTAACCTAACCTAACCTAACCTAACCTAACCTAACCTAACCTAACCTAACCTAACCTAACCTAACCTAACCTAACCTAACCTAACCTAACCTTTTTTTTTTTTTTTTTTTTTTTTTTTTTTTTTTTTTTTTTTTGTTTCCGCTGGGAAATGCATTTACGCATACCGCCCGAGCCCGGGGGAACCCGGACGGTTATGTGGGGCTCCTGGAAGAAGTCCAGACTACCCACTAAAACCCAGCGCCGCCCTCTGTGCCTTTTGTGGGGCGCCACGGGATCGCTCTACGAGCACGCTACCGTGACGCCCCGGCGGATACCTCTATTTTTGGGGCCCCCCGGCCCCATTCCGGCCTACTCTGCCGTTAGGCCCTCCTTATGGCGGGGGCAGGAGGCGAGCGTATCGCCCCCTTCTCCGTCCCCGCCTCGCTCTGCGGATCGGGTCGGCCAGGGCATCCTCTTCCCTGACCCGTTCCGCGGCCTCCTTCTGCGACATGACATTTTCGCAGAAGGAGACCATCGCCTCCCAGGCCCCCCTGTCGCGGAGCATAGCCTCCACTATGCTCCGCAACGAGAGGTCTCCTCCGACCACGCTTGTGAGGTCGTGCCTCTGCGACCCCCACACCACACACTCCCGGAGCGTGTGGCCTGCCGTGTCCACGGGTGCATCGCACTCGTGGCACTTGGGGGTCGCCTCCCGCCCAGCGATCTGGTGCAGATACTTACCAAAGCAGCCATGCCCGGTTAGTATCTGCACCAGTCTATAGGTCAACTGACCCCTCCTCTTGAGCCAGTTGACCAATTGGGGGCGGATGGCCTCCACAATCTCCCCGCCATATGTAGGGGTAGCCAACTGCTCCCCCCACCTCCGGACCACCTCCTCCTGGGCCCTTTTCCTCTCGCGCCGTACCGCCTCCCACTCCGGTACGACGCCCCTCACCCTCCCCTCCGCCCGGAACCGGTGGACGACGGCCAACACCTCCGCCTGCAGCTCCCAGGGGGGATCCCCCGCCAGGAGCGTGGCCGCCGCCCAGGACACCGTCCGGTACCCTCTAATGGCCCTCACCGAGATTACCCTCTGAGGCCTCCGAAGAAGCCTCTTATTCCCCTCGGTGAGAGCCTCCGCCCAAATTGGGGCCCCGTACAGGGCCATACTCCGGATTACCCCGGAGTATAGCCGTCTGCACGAGGAGTTGGGCCCCCCCACATTGGGCAACAACCTGCCCAGGGCAGCGGCGGTGGAGATTAATTTCGGGGCTAGACGAGTGAAATGCGCCCCGAAACTCCACCGCCCGTCCAGTATGAGGCCCAGATATTTCATCTGGGCCCCCACCCGCACCGCCTCTCCCCGGACGGCGATACTCGCCCCCCGCGGAGGCCCTCGACGCGGCCCATGGAATAGGAGGGCCTCCGTCTTCTCCAGGGCGACCTCGAGACCCAACTGCCGGATCCTGTCCACCACCAGAGAGGTCCCGACCGTCGCCCTGCGCGCCACCTCCTCCCAGCTCCCTCCCCGGACCATGACGAGGGTGTCGTCCGCGTAACATAACACCCTCATCCCGGGAAGGAGCGGCCCTCGAAGCAACCAGTCGAAGCCGACGTTCCACAGTGTGGGCCCCAGCACTGAGCCCTGCGGAACCCCACGCTCGACTGGCCTCCTGCACAACCTTCCCTCCCTATCCTCCCACAATACCTGACGGTCCCTCAGGTACGCCTCCAACAGCTTCCGCAGATAAGGAGGCACTCCATGGAAACGGAGCGCCTCTACCAACGTCTCGTGCGGAATGCTGTTGAAGGCGTTCCTCACGTCCAGGGACACCGCCAAGGCCACCTCCCCCCTCTCCACCGCCTCTCCGGTGAAGGCCTTCAGTTGGTTCAGGGCGTCGATGGTCGAGCGACCTGCCCTGAACCCCCATTGGGCCCCCGAAAGCGCGGGTCCCTCAGTCTCCAGGTGCTGGACGAGGCGATACGCCAGTATCCGCTCGAAGAGCTTTCCCGCCTCGTCCAGCAGGACAATAGGCCTATAGGCCGATGCCTGGTCCGGGGGGCGCCCCTCCTTGGGCAGGAGGCAAACCCTCCCCTCCTTCCACTGACTCGGGAACTGTCCGGTGGTGAGACACACATCGAACAGTTCCCGCAGCCGACCCCCCAGGAACTTCCTTGACCGCCAGACGATGGACCCGGGGATCCCATCAGGACCCGGCGCCTTTTTCCGCCTCCGGAGGCGATCCAGGGCCCCCTCCATCTCCTCGTCACTGATTAATGGCGGAGGAGGTCCCTCCTCCGCTGGACTGGGCGGCGCCATCACCGGCGGGGAGAAGTCCTCTGGGCGGCCCGGGAACAGGCCTCCCACGATCCGGCCAAGGAGCTCCGCGGGAAGGGTCTCCGTTGCCGGTGTCCCCATCCGTCCCGCGGGCTTGTTCCTGGCCCCAAGGAACGGACGACCCCACGGATTCCGGTCCAGCTCCCGGAGGAAATCCCGGTCCGCCCGCTCCTTGGCCCGGCAGATGGCCCGCCCGAGCTCATCCTTGGCCCAGTTGAGGGTCTCCCTCAGGCGTGCTTCCAGCGCCGGGTCCCGACCGTTATGCCTGCGGCACCGCACGTACTCCCTCCGTGCCGCGCCGCAGACCTGCCTCTTCCGCTCGATGTCGGCCGACCACCAGTGGACCCTTCTCCTGTCTGTCCACCGCCGAGCCCTTGGCATGCAGGCGTCACACACAGCTGTGAGGGCCCTGCGCATGCGTCCAGCGAGCTCCTCGGCGGTGGCACCCTCCGAGACTCGGGGGTAGGCCCACCGCTGGACTATGGCAGCCTCCTCCGCTAGCTCCTGGTCCATTCGCGTCAAGGCCCAACGTGGGAAGTGACTGGGCCCCCTAGGAGGAGCCGCCCGACCTGATGGAGTAGAGACGCTAAATCGGACATACCTATGGTCCGATAGCGTCTCCACCCCGGCTTCGACCCTCCAGTCCGTGATCCTGCGCGCAACAGCGGGGGTGGCGAATGACATGTCCACCACGGACCCCCCCAAGTGCCGCACGCAGGTGTGGACCGCCCCCCTATTCAGGAGGGTCAGACCGCACGTCAGGGCCCACGACTGGACGGCCCTCCCTCTGGGGTCAGTTGCCGGGTTTCCCCACTCCCTCGCCTTGGCGTTCAGGTCCCCGAGCACCACCGCGTGACCCGACGACCACCTATTAATGGCAGCTCTGACGGAGTCGAGATACACCTCGAACTCCGCCAGGGACCGGTTGGGGGAGAAATACGTGCCTAATAACACGTATCCCCCCCAATTCGCCACCACATAGCCAGCTCCCCTCTCTAAAGTTGAGAGGGGAGTGTCCGAGCTGATCCTCGACACTATTGCCACTAGACCATTTAAGTCCGCAGCCCAGTGAGACCTCGGGGGAACGTAGTAGGGCTCACAGGCCACCGCCACGTTCACCTCCCACTCCGCCATGGACTGCAGGAACAGATCCTGAGCCGCGGCAGAGTGGTTTAGGTTCGCCTGGAGGAAGTTAACATGTCGTTCTAGATTCATTCCGACATGTTAGCTTCCTCCTGCGCCGCCTGGCGTCCTACCTCTCTGTTGGTGGCTGAGGCCCTTTCAGCCACCTTTCCGTTCGTGCGGGGGGGGTTACAATCCCCTCCTCCCATCATATGCCCAGACGGCTTGCCGGCATCAGCACACACCGCGCACCTCACCGCCGCCGTGCACTCCCTCATCACGTGGCCCCTTTGGCCACAGCGGAAGCACAGGCCCGTGCGGTCCACCCTCGATGGGCACATGGCCCTCACGTGGCCGAGGCCCATGCAGCGGAAACAGCGCATGGGGCGCTCCTGCATGGCCTCCACCCTGGCCGAGCCCCACCCGATCTTAACGGCAGCAGCATCGGCCAACAGCTTCGCCACCCTCACTGGGCAACTAATTAGCACCGCCCCCATCCCTCTCGGACCCGGTCGCACCTCCTTTGCCCTAACTAGGGCCTCCGCGCATCCCCCAGCTCTGGCCACTGCGGCCACCACCCTCTCCTTGGTGACCGAGTCATTAAGATCCGTGATGCGCAGCATCGCTGACATCACGGGCCTGGCGACATCAGCCACCCCCTCCAGCGCCGAACGGAGCTTCTCGGCCAGCTGGTCGGCCTTCTCCTCT
Source organism: Pheosia tremula (assembly GCA_905333125.1). Classification (NCBI taxonomy): domain Eukaryota; kingdom Metazoa; phylum Arthropoda; class Insecta; order Lepidoptera; family Notodontidae; genus Pheosia; species Pheosia tremula. The sequence goes on along the minus strand of CAJOTA010000003.1, from coordinate 20,621 downwards.
GTCTGCCCCTTCGGCAGCTCCAGCACCCTGGCTCCCGTGGCAGCGCGGCGGAACTTGAGGGAGTCTATCCCAAGCTCCTGCAGATCCACCCTCTCTTCCGCCCTTGCCAAGATCTGGCTGTAGGACGCCCCCGCAGCCCCCGCATCCTCCCGCATGGTAATCACCACTGCGGAAGTGCGAGGGGGAGTGAGCTTCGGCTTAGCCGGAGCCGTCTCCCGAGTCCTCGGAGCAGCCGAGACGTTTGGGGACGTCGCCGGGGCTCTCTTCTTCTTCCCCTTCTTGGGCCGGGTGACGGGTGTGAACCCGTCCTCTTCCTGGCTGCTGCTCGGTACAGCCGCAGGAGTCACCACTGGCGGTGTGTGGTCCGGGGTTTGGGAGATATTGCTCCCCCCTACCGACCTTCCCGTCGGCTTCGCCCTCACCATTGAAGGACCCGGTCTAGCCCTCACCGGACCCTCCACCTCCGACACGGTGGTAGCCACCTGCCGCCTCCGATCCGCGGCCAATGGGGGGCGATGCACCACCGCCGGCAGCAGCCGCTCCTCGATGCCAGCCAGCTTGGCATCCACCATCTCCCCCACCGATAGAACAATGGAGCGCCGGAGCTCTTCCATCATGCCGCCATCGAACACGGGCGGAGGAGGCGGTGGCGGTGACTTTTTAGCGGCCGTCATCGAGGACCTCATGTCCTCGAACTCCCGCCGGTGAGCCACCAATTCCGCCTTAAGCGCGTCGATCTCCTTACGAAGGAGACCGTTATCCCTCCGGAGACGACGCGAGTCATCCTGCTCCGGCCGCGCCGCCAGAACGTCCACAATCTCCTGAAGACTAGCCGCTGCGGTCTTCAGCCTCTTAACCAAGGGCCCCTGCAGATGCCCCGACTTTTTTGCGACCTCCACTATGCTGGCCGCACTCTGGCCGGCAAGCGCCCGGAGCTCCTCGGTGGGGAGGCTTTCCACATCAAGGCCTTCCGCCACAATGGGGCTGAGGACGACCACCGGCTCTTTGCGGAAAGCTCTGGCCTTCAACGCTCGGTCCAGAGCCTCCTCCCTGTCCTCCTCCTCTGCCTTTCGCAGTTCCGCCCTAGCGCGGGTGATCCCCGTGCCCCTCTTAGCACCTGCCGCCTTCCCACGACGGGCAGACGCTATCTTCGGCTCTAGCACCATCGAGTCAGTGTCCGAAGCGGAAAACTCCGACTCCGCCACCTTCTCATGGCGCCTCTTCTCCCCTCCTTTGGAGATACCTGGAGTGGAGTCCATGTCTGACTCCATTCCACCCCCCTCAGCAAGCCCAACCGGGCAACAGTCCAACAAAGCCAATACGCAAGCAATTCAGAGCCAGTATACAAGCAAAAGTCGTTAAGAAAAAGAAATCCAAGTTTTGGCCCTAATAAGGGCCCTTTACCTCTTCTAACAACACCCCTCTAAAACAAGAAACTCCTCCGAAGCCAACGAAAACCCTCTGAAAACTTTCGCCGATCGGTAAAGTTTTCAACTCAACCTAACCTAACCTAACCTAACCTAACCTAACCTAACCTAACCTTTTTTTTTTTTTTTTTTTTTACAAGGGGAAATGCATTACGCATCCCCTCTCGCCCGGGGGGACGAGAGGGGTATGTGGGACTCCCCGGCAGAGTGCCGGTATACCCACTAAAACCCCTTGGTCCGCCATCACCGCCTTTGAGTGGGGCGCCACAGGATCGCACTCGGCATACTACTGTGGCGCCCCGGCGGCCGGCCCGGGTGTTGGTCCCAGGCCGCAGACATCAGGAGGGGTGCCAGTTGGCACCCTCCGTCGTGGGGACTTTGTGTGGGCAGGTGGTCCCCCGACCCCCTGCCCTAGTCCCCTTCGACGTCCTCCTCTTACGGCGGGGGAAGAAGATGCGCATAGCGCCTTCTCCGTCTCCCCCGCCGTGCTCTTCGGAGCGGGTCGGCTTGGGCGTCTCCCTCCCTGACCCGCTCCGCGGCCTCCTTTTGCGCCATGACGGATTCGCAAAAGGAGGCCATTGCCCTCCAGCACCTTTCGCTGCTGAGCATGGCAGCTACCACGCTCTGCAGCGAGAGGTCCCTCCCCACGACGCTCACGAGGTCGTGCCTCCTCGGCCCCCAGGCCACGCACTCCTCCAGCGTGTGACGCGCCGTGTCCACCGGTGCGCCACACGCATGGCAGATGGGGGTCGGCTCCCGCCCCGCGATCTGGTGCAGGTACTTACCGAAGCACCCATGCCCGGTAAGTACCTGCGTCAGCCTGTAGGAGAGGGCGCCGTGCCCCCTCTTCAACCAGCCAGCCAGGTGGGGGCGGACCGCCTCCACCGTCTCGCGGCCATAGGCGGGGGACGCCAATTGCTCCCCCCACCTCGTCACCACCTCCTCCTGGCACCGCTTCCTTATGCGCCGCACCATGTCCCAATCAGGTGCGGCGCCCGCCGCCCGCTCCCCGGCTCGGAAGCGGTATACCGCCTCCAGGACTTCCGCCTGTAACTCCCAGGGCGGGTCCCCCGCCAGGAGGGTGGCCGCCGCCCATGAGACCGTCCTGTAGCCCCGTATTGCTCTCACCGCTATGATCCTCTGCGGTCTCCGCAGGAGGATCTTATTATCAGCGGTGAGAGCGTCCGCCCAGATGGGGGCCCCGTACAGAGCCATGCTCCGGATTATTCCGGAGTAGAGGCGTCTGCACGTGGACTTGGGCCCCCCCACGTTGGGCAACAGTCTCCCTAGAGCGGCGGCCGCTGAGACGAGTTTCGGGGCGAGCTGGGCGAAGTGCGCCCGGAACCCCCACCGTCCATCCAACACTAGGCCCAGGTATCGCATCTGGGCCTTCACTCTGATGACCTCCCCTCGCACTACGATCTGTGCGCCCCGGGGAGGTCCCCTGCGCGGGCCGTGAAAGAGGAGGGCCTCCGTCTTGCCCAGAGCAACCTCCAGGCCAAGTTGGTGAACCCGCTCCACCACGAGCGAGGTCCCTACGGTGGCTCTCCGCGCCACCTCCTCCCAACTTTTGCCCCGGACCGTGACGAGGGTGTCATCCGCATAGCAGAGCACCCTCATCCCGGGCAGGAGCGGCGCTCGGAGGAGCCAATCGAAGCCCACGTTCCACAGGGTGGGCCCCAGCACCGAACCCTGTGGAACCCCGCGCTCCACTCGACGCCGACCCAGGCCTCCAGCCCTCCCCTCCCACACTACCTGGCGGTCCCGCAGATACGCCATCAACAGCCTCCTAAGATAGGGGGGCACTCCGTGATATCGGAGCGCCTCACCCAGGGTCTCAAACGGAAGGCTGTTGAAGGCGTTCCGTATGTCGAGTGAGACCGCCAGAAGAATTTCTCCCTCCTCCACCGCCTCCCTGGAGAGGCCCTTCAACTGATTCAGGGCGTCGATCGTTGAACGACCCGCCCTGAATCCCCACTGGGCCCCCGAGAGGTTAGGCCCCGTACCCTCAAGATGCTGGACGAGACGGGAAACGAGAATTCTCTCGAGGAGTTTCCCCACCTCGTCCAGCAGGACTATGGGCCTGTAGGCCGACGGCTGCCCGGGAGGGCGTCCTTCCTTTGGGAGGAGGCAGACTCTTCCCACCTTCCATAGGTCCGGGAACTGTCCAGTCCGAAGGCATTCGTTGAACAGTTCCCGGAGCCTATCTTCCAGGGATTTAGCCGCCAGGAAGACCACCACTCCCGGAACCCCGTCCGGACCCGGTGCCTTCCTCCTCTTCCGGAGACGGTGAAGGGCCCCATCCAACTCCTCCTCCAATATGGGAGGGGGAGCCTCCAGGCCGTCCGCCTCTATTCTCGGCGGAGCCATCCAAGGGGGGGCGAAGTTCGGAGGAGCATCCGGGAACAACTCCTCCATAATCCGCCCCAGATGATCCGGCGGTAGGGTTTCCGTTGGAGGCGCACCCCGGCCCCCCAGCCTCTTTCTGGCTGCCCTATATGGACGCCCCCAGGGGTCCCGGTCGAGCTCCGCCAGAACCTCCCCATCCGCCCGCTCCTTAGCCCGGCAGATGGCCATCTGGAGCGCCTCCCTGGCCTGGTTGAGGGCGTCCTTGAGACGGGCCTCCAGTGCCGGGTCTCGTCCGTTATGCCTGCGGCACCGCACGTACTCCCTACGCGCGGCACCGCAAGCCACCCTGAGGTCACTGATCTCCGCGGACCACCAGTAGACCCTGCGGTAGCCAGGCCGTCGCCGGGCCCTCGGCATGGCCGCATCGCAGACCTGCTGCAAGGCGCTGCGCATGCGGCCTGCCAGCTCGTCCACGCTGGCGCCTTCTGCCCTGGGGGAGGCCCACCGCTGAACGATGGCCGCCTCTCCGGCCAGCTCCCTATCCAGCCGGCTCAGGGCCCAACGTGGAAAGTGGCTGGGCCCCCTAGGAGGGTCCGCCTGTCCCGAGGGGGCGGAGATACCAAATCGGATATATAAATGATCCGATAAGGTCTCCACCCCCGCTTCCACCCTCCAGTCCGCAATCCTGCGTGCGATAACAGGGGTGGCAAACGATACGTCCACCACGGACCCCCCCGTATGCCGCACGCAGGTGTGGACGCTCCCCCTATTCAGGAGGGACAGGCCGCACTGAATCGCCCACGCAAGGACAGCTCTCCCCCGAGGATCTGTCGCAGGGTTGCCCCAATCCTGCGCCTTCGCATTTAGGTCGCCGAGCACTACCACGGGCCTCGGCGACCACCTGCAGATCGCATCCCTGACGGAGTCGAGATACGTTTCGAACTCCGCCAGGCTGCGGTTGGGGGAGAAATACGTACCGACTATTACGTATTCCCCCCACCCTGCCACCACATATCCCGCCCCCCTCTCCAGAGTTGAGAGGGCAACGTCGGAGCCCGCCCTGGTGGTGATCGCCACCAAGCCGTCTAAGTCCCCCGCCCAATGTGTGTACGAGGGAACATAGTACGGCTCGCAGGCCACCCCCACATTCACCCCCCACTCCGCCATGGACTGCAAGAACAGGTCTTGAGCCCCGGCGGAGTGGTTTAGGTTCGCCTGGAGGAAACTGTTATGTCGTGATGGATTCATTCCGACATAACAATTTCCTCCCGCGCCTGCTGGCGTCCGGCCTCGGTGGCGGTCGTGGGCCGTGCGGCCGCCTTACCATTTAGTTGGGGGGGGTTGCATAAAGCCCCACCCATGTCATGCCCGGAGGGCCTGCCCGCGTCCGCGCACACCGCACACCTCTGCTTCGCTGCGCAGCTGAAGGCCTTATGGCCCTCACACCCGCACCGAAAGCATAGGGCGCTTCGGTCCACCCTCGATGGGCACCTGGCCTTGGCATGACCAAGCCCCATGCACCTATAGCAGCGCATGGGGCGCTGCTGAAGTGCCTCGACCCTGGCCGCACTCCACCCTACCAGGATCGTCCCAGCATCGGCCAGCACTTTGGCTGCCGCCACCGGGCACTGGACGACGATGGCGCCCATGCCGCCCGGTCCAGAGCGCACCTCCCTGGCCTTGATTTGGCCCTCGACGCAGCCTCCAATTTTCGCCACGGCAGCGACCACCTTCTCTTTTGTGGCCGAGTCATCCAACCCCGTTATCCGTATCTCAGCGGACTTCGTGGGTCGGACAACATCGGCCATCCCCTCCAGGGCGGTGCGGAGCTTTTCCGCCAGCTGGTCGGCCTTCTCCGGAGTTTGCCCCTTCGGCAACTCCAGCAGACGTGCTCCAGTGGCGCCCTGGCGGAACTTGAGGGACTCGATACCCAACTCCCCCAAGTCCACCTTTTCCGCCGCGTGAGCCAGAATATGGCTGTACGTGACTCCAGCCGCTTCCGCCTCCTCCCGCACCTTGATCACTACTACCGAGGTCCGGGGAGGGGCAAGCTTCGGTTTTGCCGGAGCCTTCGCCACCTTCGGGGCGGAAGAGGCACTCTGCGAAGTTGCAGGAGCACTCTTCTTCCCCTTCCCCTTTCCCTTCTTGGACCCGGTCACCAGCGTGAACTCGCCCTCAGGGTCCACCGTGGCAGAACCCTTGGAGGCTGCCACTACCTGCTGTTCGCGGGCCGGCTGGACAGGAGTTACGTGGCCTGTCGCCTTGGCAGCTGCCGATTTGACCGCCTTCTTGCGGACCCCTGACGGTCCTGGTCGGGCCCTGACTGGTCCCTCGACCTCAGACACAAGGGCAGTCTCCTGCCGCCTCTTGTCAGCAGCTAATGGTGGGCGGTGCACCACCGCGGGCAGCAAGCGCTCCTCGATGCCCGCGAAGCGAGCGCTCATCATCTCACCCACCGACATAACAATGGAGCGCTTCAGCTCCTCCACCACATCACCATCCAGCCCTTGCGGTACGGAGGGCACCGGCGATTTGGCAGCCGCCATCGCCTTCCTCATCTCTTCGAACTCGCGGCGATGAGCAACGAGTTCGGCCTTCAGCGCATCCACCTCCTTGCGGAGCGTTCCATTATCACGGCGGAGGCGACGCGTCTCGTCCGCCTCCGGCCTTGCCACCAGCACGTCCACGATCTCCTGAAGCTTCGAGGCAGCGCCCTTCAGCCTTTTAATCATCGGCCCCTGGAGATGCCCCGACTTCTTCACCACCTCGAAGATGGAGGTGACGCTGTGTCCAGCCATCGCCCGCAATTCCTCCGATGAGCAATCCTCAGGGCCCGGATTATCCGAGGCCACTCCCTCCATCGGGTCCAGCACAGGCGAGACGACCACCTTCCTAAAAGCTTTCGCCCGCAGCGCCCGGTCCAAAGCTTCCTCCTTAGCCTCTGATTCGAGCTCCTTCAGCTCCTTCCTCGCTCGGGTGATCCCCGACCCACGCGCCACTCCCGCAGGCTTTCCGCGGCGTGCGGTCGGCACCTTTGCCGCCACTACCTCAATTTCCGAGTCGGAATCAGAGATTCCCGACTCGAAAACCCCCCACGTTCTTTTCCCCCCCCCCCTGACCATGCTTGAATCGGAGTCCATCGCTGGACACCGATTCAAACACTCACACAAACAACACACCAATAACACGCAAACAACGCAACAAACACTCAACAGAAAACTGGGACAAATATCCCCAGCCGCACCGACTTTTGGGGCCCTGAGAAGGGCCTTTCCACCACACACGAAGTGTGGACGAACTTCCAAAAGCGATACGACAAACCCTCACACGAAACTCAAAAGACCATCTAAACATAAAAAAAAGACAAGCCCACCGGCAAGATTTTCTAAAAAATGTGGAACGCTTCACGATTTTGCGTGTCATCCTTGCGCAGGGGCCATGCTAATCTTCTCTGTATCGTTCCAATTTTAGTATATGTACTGCCGAAGCAAGTACAACCTAACCTTTTTTTTTTTTTTTTTTTTTTTACGTGGAGAAATGCGTTACGCATCCCCACTCGCCCGGGGGGACGAGAGGGGTATGTGGGACTCCCCGGCAGAGTGCCGGTATACCCACTAAAACTCCACGGTGTGTCCTACTCCGTCGCATGTGCCGGGGTCGCGGGAACGCGTTGGCATACTTCCGCGACATCCCGGCACGACGTCGGCCTCTCCAGGCCTCCTCTTCGGCCAGTATGGCCTGGTGCTGTGTTGGCACACTTCCAACACAGCACCTCCTCACGAGCCCTATGCGGAACGGCGGACTCCCCCGAGTCCGCCGCCCGGGCTCTCATCAACGACCACTAATTAGTGGCCATTGGGGTCACCAGCGCGGCCTCTCCAGCCGCGGCGGGGTGGGTGGGCTTTGACTGGGCTGTGGGCCTAGTCGCAGCCTTCCTCCTTCTCCTCCTTGCGGTCTTTGCGCGAGCGCAAGCCCGCCCGCCCATCTTATGCCCGGCAGGTTGTTTCGCCGCGTCGCATACCAAGCAGTGCGGCGCGGCGTTACAACCGCCGGACTTATGGCCGGGTTGTCCGCAACGGAAGCAGGTGCTCCCGTGGTCGACCTCCGACTTGCACTGCTCCCTAACGTGCCCCAGAGTGAGGCACTTGAAGCAGCGCATCGGTCGCGGTTCCAGCAGCTGCGGGTACACCGACGACCATCCGATCAGGAGTCGGTCGACTTCCACCAACTTCTTGGCAGCGGCCACGGGGCAGCTGACAAGAATTGTGCCGAGGCCGGACTTGCCTCGGCGCACTTCTCCCGCCTTTATAGCGGGGAGGGGGCACTCGCCAACTCGCGAGACCACGGCCATAACCTCGAACGTTCCGACCGAGTCATCCAGGCCCGAGATGCGCAGAGTTGCGCACTTCTCCGGCCTGGAGACTCGGACGTCCTCCGCTTTCAGCACCTGCTGCAGTCTCTCCGCGAGCAGGTTCGCCTTCTCCGCGCTGGTGGCGCCGGGCAGCACCAAGAGGCGCGCCCCGGTTGCCGCCTTCTTGAAGCCCAGGGACTGAATCCCCAGGCTTGCAAGGTCCACGTCCTTCTTCGCCAGCATCAATATGCGGGCGTATGTGACGCCCCGTTCTTCGGCGTCCGGCGTCAGCCTTAAGGCCACAGCCGACGTGGTGGGGGGTCGCAGCTTCCTCTTGCGCGCTGGCTTGGGCTTGGGCTTGGCCGGCCGACCAGCGGACTGGTTGGCCGGCTTTGGGCCCTTGCCGCGCTTGCGCCGGGTAACCCGCGTCCACTCGCTGGGTGGCTGCGGTTGGCCCTGAGTAGGGTTCGCAGCAGCCGCCTGCTTCTTTTTCTTCCCCCGTTTCTTCCCTTTCCTGCTTTCCGAAGGGACTGCAGGAGGGGCGGGAGGGGTTCGTCTCTCTTCGGCCGCAACTTCCAGTGTAACTGGAGCGGCCGGTGTCATAGGCCTTGTCTCAACTCTAGGCCTGGCCCTAGAGGAGACCTTCGGAGGGGCCCTAGATGTTAAGGGCAGGTGACCCTCCGGAACGTCAGTCCGGGATCGGTCCGAGGCCAACGGTGGCCGAAGGCGCTTCTCCGGGAGCAGCCTTCCCTCGAGGGCCTCAAACCTGGCGTTCACCATGTTCCCCACCGCCTCAATAATCGAGCAAGTACAACCTAACCTAACCTAACCTAACCTAACCTAACCTAACCTTTTTTTTTTTTTTTTTTTTTTTTTTTTTTTTTTTTTTTTTTTACGTGGGGAAATCCTCATGGATACCACACCGCCACGGGGGTGGCGGTGTGGTTATGCCGGACTCTTACCGGCTAAAACCCCACGGTGTACCGCTCGGTCGCAAGTGCCGAGGACGCGGGTACGCAAGACTGCATTCTTCCGCGACCTCGACGCGACTGTGGCCTTCTCAGGCCTCCTCTCGGGGTGCGAGTGGTGAAGCACCCATTCCGCCATATGGCGCTGCATTGGCACACTCAACGCAGCGCCCCCTCACGGGCCTCTGTGCTGAGCGACAGACTCCCCCGAGTCTGCCGCCCAGAGGCCCTGTTAGGGAGGAAGGTTGCGGGCAAAAGCCAGCCTCCTGCGTCCTGGTCTGCGACGGCGGATCGCCAGGTCAGCAATAGCTTCCCTGTCTCTTTCCGCGTTTTCCTTGCGGGTCATAATGTCCTCGCAAAATGCGAGGAACCCGTCCCACGAGCCCTCGCTGTCCACAATGGCACGAGCCACCGAAGGCAGCGAGAGGTCGCGTCCCGCGATAGTTTGCAGCTCTTCCCGCTGCTCCGCCCATGCTGGGCATTCCTCCAGAGCGTGCTGAGCTGTTTCATCAGCACATCCGTCACAGTGATGACATGTCGCTGTGGGTTCCCTGCCGGCCACGCGGCACAGATACCCCCCGAAACAACCATGTCCCGAGAGGATCTGCGTCGCCCGGAAGGTCAGGGCGCCATGTCGCCTGTCCAACCACTGTCCCATGATCGGACGGATGGCCTCTACTGTCCTTAGGCCAGCGCTTGGGTGCACCAGCCTCTGACTCCACTCTTCTATTGCCCTTTGGCGCAGCACTCTTCTGCGCCCGGCCATTTCTTCCGGCGCCAGCAAATGGCCCCGGGCTCTTGCCTCTTCACGCCATGTATAGAGGGACGCGAGGATTCCGGCGTCCAAATCCCAGGGTAGGGAGCATGCCAATAAGCACGCCGCCTCACCCGAAATCGTCCGATAGCCTCTTATGGCCCGGACGGCCAACACCCTCTGCGGTCTGCGCAAAAGCGCTATACTCCGGCGATTCAGGGTGTCAGCCCACACCGGTGCTCCATAGAGAGCCATGGAGCGTACGACTCCGGCATATAAGCGACGGCAGGAGTCGTTTGGGCCGCCTATATTGGGGAGTAATCTCCCGAGGGCTGCCGCTGCTCTCATTACTCTCGGGCCGAGTTGTTCGAAGTGCGCGCAGAAGTCCCATCGGCGATCGAGGACGAGGCCGAGATACCTCATGGTCGACTCGACGCCGATGCGGACTCCGCTCACCACTATTTGGGCGCCTGCCGGTGGCGCGTTCCGTGGCCCGTGAAAACACAGGGCCTCGGATTTTGTAAGGGCCACCTCGAGTCCAAGTCGGCGAATCTTTCCGACCACATGAGCCGTTCCCGCAGTTGCGAGTATGGCGGCTCGGCGGAAGTTGGCCCCGCGGGCTGTCACGAGGGTGTCGTCTGCGTAACAAGTTACGTCGACACCTCGGAGATTAGAGCCACGCAGGACCCAGTCAAATCCAATGTTCCACAGGAGCGGTCCTAGAACCGACCCCTGTGGAACTCCACATGTCATATCCTTTTGCCCCTGTCCATTTTGGCAGGGATATATGACTCTCCGATGCGATAAGTAAGCCCCTATTACGCGGCGCAGGTAGAGTGGCACTCCATGAAACCGGAGTGCCTCCCTTATGCAAGCCCAGGGCAGGGTATTAAAGGCATTGGCGATGTCAAGAGACACCGCCAAGACGACCTCACCCTGGGAAACCGCTTCCTGCGCAAGAGACCTAACTCGCTGGACCGCATGTACGGTCGACCGACCCCTACGGAACCCAAACTGGCTATCTGCCAAGTCCGGCCCGACGTTCTGCAAGTGCTCGACAATGCGACCGGCCACCACTCTTTCAAAGAGCTTGCCCACATCGTCGAGCAACACGATCGGGCGGTAGGCAGAGGGGGATTCTACGGGACGACCCTCTTTTCGTAGGAGGACGAGTCTGCCTGTCTTCCACCGCTGTGGAATTATGGCTTGAGCCAGACAGGCAGTAAACATCGTCCTCAACCTCGGCTCCAGGGCGTCCAGGGCCAAAACCCAAGCACGACCAGGGATGCCATCAGGACCTGGGGCAACATTCTTGGCCTTTAACCTACATATAGCTGCGCCGAGCTCCACCTCTGTTACGTCCGGTACGTCACCCGTTGGGCCGACATCATCCATGCTAGGTTGGGCCATCGGAGGCGGCGTATGATGCTCACGTCGCGGGAACAATGCCGAGACGATTGTCGTCACCAGCTGAGGCTGAAGGCTCTGTGTTAGCGGGGGGGCCCAAGGGCGAAGTTTATTCCTCACCATTTTGTACGGCCGCCCCCAGGGATCTCCGTCAAGTGAGGCCAAAAACTCCTCACGGGCCTGATCAACGGATCGAGCAATTGCCACCTGTAGGTCCATTTTCGCTCGTCTGTAAGAGGCGTACAGATCAGCTTCTCGGGTTTCATCCCTGCGCCGTCTACTTCGACACCGGGTGTACTGGCGCCTCGCTGTGACACACGCTCTGCGCATTTGCGCAAGCTCTGCGGACCACCAATACACCTGGCGCTTTGGAGGAAGATTCCTGGACCGGGACATAGACGCATCACACACCTGCGTCATGGCGTCCCGGAACCATTCGGCCTCTTCCTCTATCTGTACGCTTCCGGACTCGGGCATCCAGGCCATGACAATAGCCGCCTCCTCAAGTAGCTCTTTGTCCATAGTGCGTAACTGCCACCGAGGGCTGTTAACACTAACCGTCCGGCTTGATTCGACAAGGGTATCCCGGATGGCGGCGACGTCGTACCGTATATACCTATGGTCAGATAGAGTTTCCTCGCCCTCAACCACCCTCCAACCTTGGACACGACGCGCTAGGTTAGGGCTTGCGAGCGTTACATCCACGATAGATCCGCCTTGCAACCGCACGCAAGTCTCAACCGATCCCCGATTCAAAACCACCAGCCCAACCTCTACAAGCCACTCCTCCAGCACGTAACCTCGCGCATCTGTCGCAGGGGATCCCCACGCCAATGACTTGGCGTTGAGATCCCCAGCGACCAGCACTTGGCAGGGCCGGGCCTGATGAATCAGGGCGCCTAATTCCTCCAAATAGGCCTCAAACTCGGCCAATGGTCTATTGGGGGAGAAGTAGACAGAAATGACCACTATCTCCCCCAACAGAGCCGCCACGAAGCCTTGACCCCTTGTTACGTTGCCGAGAGGTGGACAACCTGCAGCAGTCCGGAAAACTATTGCAGTCGTTCCCGATTGATCCCCAACCCAGTTACCATTGGGTGGGACGAAATAAGGTTCAGAGACCACCGCCACATGTATCATCCACTGCGCCATGCTCTGAAACAGGAGATTCTGAGCTCTGGCGCAGTGATTGATATTCGCTTGAAGAAAGCTTAAGGTGGCCATTGATCAATTCATGGCCATATCGTTCCCCTCATCCCTAGCCATAGGGTGGGTCGGTTGCGACTGGGCCGTGGCACCAGCAGCAGCCTTCCTCCAGCTCTTTTTGGGCGGCTTTGCAGCAGAGCAGCCCTTTCCGCCCACCTTATGACCAGTGGGCTTTTTCGCCGCAGCACAAACAAGGCAGTATGGCGTGGCACTACATTGACCCGACTTGTGGCCTAGCTGGCCGCAGCGGAAGCAGGCGTTGCCCCTGTCAACCTCCGAGGTGCATTGCTCCCGAACGTGGCCGACTTCTAGGCATTTGTAACACCGCAGAAGTCGCGGCTGCAGGAGTTTGCGCTGAACTGAAGACCACCCTATTAGGAGGCGGTCAATCTCGATGACCTTTCTAGCTGCACCGATTGGGCAACTAACCAGTACCGTACCCAGGCCCGAATGGTCCCGGCGAATTTGTCCCGTCTTAATGGAGGAAATTGAGCACTCTCCCACCCGCGCAATCGCCTCAATCACCTCCGGTATTTCGACCGAGTCGTCCAGGTTGGAGATGCGCACGTCTGCACACTTCTCCGGCCTGGAGACTCGGACGTCATCCTCCTTGAGAATCTCTCTCAGCTTCTCAGCCAGTAGGTTGGCCTTATCGCCACTCGCAGCGCCTGGCAGCTCAAGGACTCGCGCCCCTGTTGCGGCTTTCCTAAATTTAAGGGCCTGAATTCCGAGAGCTGAGAGGTCAACCGACTTTCTTGCCTCGGTCAGTATGTTCGCGTATGTGACCCCTCTAGCTACTGCCTCCGGCTGTAGTTTGATTACTACGGCGGAAGATTTAGGGGGTCGCAGCCGTCTTGGTTTGGGCGTAGGTCTTCCTGCCTGACCGGCTGGCTGGCTGGCCGCCATTTGGCCCATGCTGGATTTGGCCTTGCGCCTAGACACCAACGTCCAGCCCTCGGCGTTTGTTGCTGGTGGTGGCCGATTCCGCGTCTCTCCTTGTCCCGGATTCAAAGGAGTAGCAGAGCTCTGCTTCTTCTTTTTGCCTCTCTTCCTAGTTCTCTTCACCTGCGGAATGGAGGGAAGAGATGTGCCCATCCCAGCTGCAGTTATTGGTGCAGCTGCTTCTGACGACTGAGTTTCTGGCCTGGCCACAGTCCTGGCCACAGCCCTGGGAGCTGGTCTAGGGGCAGCCTTCGGTACAGCCTTAGGATTCACGGGGGTCTGATGGGCTGACACTTCCGTGTTGGCCCTGTCTGCCGCAAGCGGTGGGCGAAGGCGCTTCTCTGGCAGAAGCCTGCCCTCCAGCCCCTCGAATCGGGCGTTAATCATAGTCCCCACTGTTGAGATGATCGTACGCTGGAGTTGTTCCAGCTCCATAGGAGCACTCCTGGGGGCTGGGGCTATTGCCTCGTCTCTCTGATCCTCCGTCCGCCGCAAGTCGGCCCGCATTGCAGCCAACTCGCCGCGGAGTTCAGCGACCTCCGACTTGAGACGGTCGTTGTCAACTGCCAACTTCTTAGTCTCTGCAGAGACTGTGGTGCTACTGAGTGCCTCGACAGCATCCCTTATAGCCGTAGCCGCATCCTTAAGGGTACGTACGAATGTCCCCTTAAGGTTGCCCGACTTTGTAGCCACATGGCTGATCAGGCTCAGTTGGTTGAGCACTTGCTCCCTCAAGTCAGTTGCCGTAGGTCCCTCGTCCGATGTCTCTGAGAGGCGACTCGGCCTCAGAAGATAAGACCTACGAGCCGCCTCCGCAACTTCCTTTTCCGCTCGGAGCTCCATGGCCTCCCGCTCCGCAGCGACGAGTTCGGCTTTGGCTTTGGCCAAACCAACATATGCCCCGGTAGTGGGTGGCCTTCCTCTGCCTCTAGCGGCGGAACCGGTTGTCCCTTCGCTTCCACTGCCTGACCTTGGTCCATCATCACTGCGTTTGAGGAACCGCCCCTTCTGGTCCCTCACTTGCGCGGGGGACGAACGCCCTCTACCACTTTTCCCGGCAGGCACTTTTGGCGCCGGCCGGTCTTCCCCTCCCGAGGAGCTATTGGAACTCAACTCGGCTTTCGACTCATGTCGCGGGCGTTTGAGACCGTCCCTGAAAAATTTAGAGGGGCTGTCACATGACGCCTGGCTGCGCGGTCTCGCGGCTGTGGAGACGTCCGAGTCGGACATCGCCGACTCCACATCCACGAACCGTTCCGTGTCACTCACGTGAGCATGACGCTCACCTACATCTTCCATAGACGTGGACTTCGCTAAGTCCTCACGTCCTGCATCTCCTAACTCTAACAATCCACTGGGCGAGCCAGCTTCTCCATTGTGCTTGCCATTTTTCGTTTGAAGTTTTTCGATCGATATTTTTAAAACTTTCTCCATTACTAATCCCACGAGTGAGAGGGAAATATCGTCGGTTCGGGTGGTGCCCTCTGCACACCGAACAAGCCTAATTACGCCAGGGGGGCGGCCGGTACCCTGGGATGGGGGTTTTTTAACGAGGTTTCTCCTCCGCGGGACTCCGCGTATCATCTCCTTACGGAGGGTGGACCTTTTAGAGTGGATCCCGACCACTTGGCTAGCCGGTTAAGGCTAGCCCCCGTTTCCGCTTCATCGGCCGCGAGACTTAACCACGACGCCTCCGCTAGAGCTACGGGATCGCCCGGTGGCGGCCAAAGCCGCGTGCGCCTGGCAAACGCACCGCACGAATCACACCGTCCCCTTTCGGGAACTTCCTTACATACATCACGCTTTCACCACTTCACCATTTACCCACACTTATCCACCGACCTTAATATATATTATAAACATAATACACCTCCCTGCGCCACTAACGACGCCCCCGTGATTTTTGCAGGTGGTTATCTCCACCGGAACGACATGGGAAATTGTGAGGGAAGGGAAAAAAGGATAGAGCAAGTCTGCATCGCCAGTCAACTCTCAGAAGAGAGAAGTACCGGGAGCAGACAAGCCCTTTGAGGTTATGGGAGAGGAAAAGGAATAAAGGAAGCCCGGTGGCGGCCGAAGCCGCGTGCACTTGGCAAACACACCGCGCCGTGTCAGACTATTCGCCATCGCAGACAATACACCCAGGTGACCTGGGAGATTATCATGCGATGCCCAGGGTGCACCGGCCCCTCCCATTGCCGTTCCTCCGGACGTATCCTCGGGACTGACAATGGGGGAGGCACACGAGGAGGTTGTCTGACCTAGCACCCCAACCTAACCTAACCTAACCTAACCTAACCTAACCTAACCTAACCTAACCTAACCTAACCTAACCTAACCTAACCTAACCCACGTACATCTGAAAAATAAAATATTCGATTAGTATACCTAAACCCTTACCTTCCTGTTCGTCCACCCTCCAGTAGGTTCCCCTGCAATTTTGGTGCAATTCAGTTGCCATTTAGTTGTCATTTTGGTCCGATTAACATAGATTTTGTCGTAATTTCAATTTTATTTACACAATTTTCGCTCCCCTGAACATTTTTGTTCAGGAATTTTAATCGTAATTCAGTTTTTCGCCCTCCCCTCGCCGAGACGCGTCCAACGACGTGCCGCACGTGGGGGTAGCTCCCAGAAAATTTTCATTTTTTCGCCCGCCCACCCACCCAGTAGCGTCTCACTACGTTGACTACGTTGCGTAGCATATCATCCACATAAATTTTGGCTTTTGGCAGATCCCTTTTTATTCACACAACTCTCTGTAATGTTCATGACACCGCCCCCCCGACCCGCAAAGGCTAGAAATATGAGCCAGGACCCTCCGTCATGTGCTCAGAAGTTAGATTTTGGCAACCAAACATACATTGCCGAGGCCAGTGGTAGCACTGAGTCCCAATTCCCTCCCGATATAAATGCCTTCCTGTCCCAAGCACCAGAAAACCCCAGCGAGATGTACTATGCTCATGAGGCCGTCATGGAGGCCAAGACTTCGCTTGAAAGCCGAGCCGCTGGCAATCTCAAAAAAGAAGTCAGGGAGCTTGTCATTGACAAGTTGCTCTTACTAGAAAAATTAGTTATCCGTCTTACCGATCAAAATCAGAGCCTCTCCATCAAACTTGATAGGGCAATCTCCGGAAACCAGGACATTACACCATTGGACGTAGAGCAAAAACTTAATCATATAATAGAACAAAATACTGGCATCAGATCCTTAATCGAACATGAAGTCCACAAACAAATAGATACAATAAATCAGGATATCTCCAATCTCCACTCGGCTATCGCCTCGAACGGAGTTACTACACCACACACCAACACAATAGAAGCGTCGATTGACCCAATACGCAATGAAATTGCTGCAATAAAAGAAAGTACAACCGCCACGATTGAGCCACTCAAGGCAGCCGTGGACGAACTCACCAAAAAACTGGAAGCAGGAACAATCCCCTCCACTCATAAACCCAGTAATCCAGATAGACCAACGTACGCTAATAGCCTAAAAGTGCAGCGCAATACGGTTGTGATTCAGTCCAGCGACCCAAAGGACACAAGCGAGCACCTACTGAATGACCTCAAACAGGGAATCGATATCATCCAACTCGGCGTTGGTGTCAATGCGATCAGAAAGGCGAAGGACTGCAAAGTCGTAATATCGCTGGACACCGAAGACGATCGAAAGAAAATGAAATCAGCCATTACCGACCTTAATTCCAAGTACACCGTCTCTGAACCGAACCCCAAGAAACCGCTCATTCGTTTAACAGGTGTCACCAAAGACCTAGCCGACACCAAGGTGGTTGAAGCCATAACCAGCCAAAACAACAAGCTACTAGAAGATGTACCTCCCACCGAAACAATCCGAGTCCTGCGCAGAACCAAAAACAGGAGCAATCTGATGTGCAACATCATCCTTGAAGTAGGCCCGAACACCTGGGCCAGCCTTAAGGACCAAAAGTTAAGGATTGGATACCAAATAATCCCAGCAATGGATCAGTCCCCAATAAAGCAGTGTTTCAAATGCATGGGATTCGGTCACGAAGCCAGGTTCTGCGAACGCTCTGCCGTCTGTGGGTGGTGCGCGGGCGACCATGACACCAGGTCATGCACACGGGAATCACCGGCCAAGTGCAGCAACTGCACCTCAAACAACAGCCACCCCGGATACAGCTCTGAATGCCCAGAATGGCGCAAATATGACCGGTTGGCTAGATCGGTCATAAGCTATTGTTAACGCCAACGTGGTCGAGGTGAACAATAAGGAAAACTCAGGAACAGACAACAACGGATTTAACCTGCGCATCCTGCAGTGCAATCTAGGCAAAGGGCTCGCTGCCACCCAAGAATGCCTGAATGAAGCTACCAAACAAAAGTTCTCTATCCTTCTTCTTCAAGAACCCTATGTTGGCAGAGACGGCACTCTGTCTATCACGTCCCACCAAGTTTTTCAAAAACGCACCACTCAAAAACCCGTAAAATCCGCCATAGTTGCCATTGATGGCAGACTCAAAATCACTAACTTACCTAATCTCAGCAATGAAAACATAGTGTGTGTCCGCATTGAGTCTAATTACCAAAAACTTGGCCTAATCTCTGTATACTTCGAGGGAACAGAAAGCATCGATCAATATCTAGAACAAGTTCATCAAGCAATCGATAATATTGGAACCCCCAACGTAATAATATCTGGCGACATAAATGCAAAAAGCTATTTATGGGGAGAAACTGAAGAAGACACGCGCGGTATATCCTATACTGAATTTCTTTCTCAAATTAACTTCACCGTAGTCAATGAGGGCACCACACCGACATTTAGTGTATACAGAAACAACAGACTCTACCAAAGCATCGTTGACATCACAGCCTGCTCCTACAGTCTATACAGCAAAATCCTAAATTGGAGGGTTGATGAAAACCTAGTCACTACCTCTGACCACCGTGCTATCACATACACCATAACTGACCTTGTTGAGCCACCTGTTGGAATAATCCAAACAACTCGAATATTTAAAACTAAGAAAGCAGACTGGGAGCTATTCGATGACAAATTCACAGAAAACCTAGAAACACAAAATATAAATGACCAGAGAATTAAACAAATCACCCAAAAGGAAGAACTCGATAAAATAATACATGAATACACCGAAGCCATTACAGTAGCGTGTGATGTCTCAATGCCCAAATTTATTCCCAGAATCACACCAAAAAAGATAGTATGGTGGACAGAAGAGCTAACTATAAAGAAAAATGAAGTCAAGAGGCTGAGAAGCAAAATAAGAAAAGCCAATCCTCAAAGAAAACCGTTCGTCATTGATGAATACAGAACAGCCCTTGAAGACTATAAAAACAGTATCTTAGCAGCCCGCACCACCAGTTGGAAGGAATTCTGCACAGGGCAAGACATAAAAACCGTCTGGGACAGAATCTACAAAATATTATCACTAGGTAAGAGAGAAAACGACACAATGCTCTGCGACGAAAATGGCCAAATACTGGACTCTCAACAATCAGCAGCCCTATTGGCTAAAGTTTTCTACCCCGCCGATAATAAGAATACTGATATCCCAGAACACTGTACTAAGCGAACCCTTGTCGATACCATGATCGGCACAATAGAAAATGGTCCGAATAAGATAGAGGAAGAGAGAAAATTCACACTACATGAAATATCGCACATTATTAAACAAATACACCCAACTAAAGCCCCAGGAGCTGACGGACTGACAGCCGACATCTGCTCTAGAGCATTCCACAATAGACCAGAAATTCTTCTCTCAATTTACAACAAATGCCTTCAATTAAAACACTTTCCGACACCTTGGAAAACTGCGGTCATACGCATCATTAAGAAGCCCAACAAAGAAAGTTATACCACTCCTAAATCCTATAGGCCAATAGGGCTCCTACCAGTTTTAGGCAAAATCCTGGAAAAAGCATTTACCACGAGATTACTATGGCATCTCGGCAAGTCTAACCTCCTTAGCAATAGGCAATATGGCTTCATGCCTCAAACTAGCACAGAAGACGCGCTCTCTAAAGCTATGACCAAGATTAAAGCCGGAGTTGAAGCCAAACAAATTACAGCAGTCATATCACTAGACATTGAAGGCGCATTTGACAGTGCGTGGTGGCCGTCAATAAAGTACCAACTCCTGAAAAAGAATTGCCCGAAACAACTTCTTCTCCTCATCAATAGCTACCTATCCGCGCGCTCGGTAACAGTCCAATATGCGGGAGCTAGCCATACAAAAGCTACCAATAGGGGATGCATTCAAGGCTCCACATGTGGTCCACTCATGTGGAACCTCCAACTGGACTCCCTTCTGGAGGAATCCAGCAAACTTGAGGCACACGTTCAAGCGTTTGCCGATGACATTCTAGTAATAGCTTCAGCACAGGACACATCAGAATTAAATAAAATAACAAACAGAGCCCTCAGCGTCATATCTAAATGGGGAAATAACAATAAATTAAAATTTGCAGCTCACAAGACACAATGTATCGTAATAACCAAAAAACTTAAATATGACACCCCAAATTTTTCCTTCTGCAACACCAATTTAGAAATATCAAAAGAACTGACACTGCTCGGTATAACCATAGACTCCGCTTTGACATTCAAACCCCATTTGGACAAAGTTAGTGCCAAGGTGGCAAATATATACAAATCGTTAGCTAGAACAACCAGCGCCAACTGGGGTTTAAATTCTGAAATCAACAGATTACTATACGTTTCAGTAATCGAGCCCATCGTAACCTACGCAGCCAGTGCGTGGGTCCCGGTTACAAACAGGCAATATGCCATGGATAAACTGAATAGAATAACCAGACGATTCGCTATCCTTATATGCAGGGGACATCGCACCATCTCCCTTCCCTCTAGCATCTGCCTAGCTAGAATCCTCCCTTTAGATTTAAGAATAAAAGAACATGCAGCTCTTTACGAGCACAAGAAAGGAAAACCCGTACCGCTCCTACCCAATCATAGACTAGAAAATCCTATAAGCACCTTTTCACTACCACATCCAGCAGACAGAATTCCAAAGAACTTCGAACTATTAATCACCAGCCAGCATGTAAATGACATTAATAACACATACCCAAAAGTATTTACGGACGGGAGTAAAATCGATGACAAGGTTGGTGGTGCGGTGTCCTGGTGGAACGGCGAGGAGGAGTCAACCTACACTAGCTTTAAACTAGAATCGCACTGTTCGGTC
>CAJOTA010000002.1:0-35000 GCA_905333125.1 Pheosia tremula | reverse complement strand
CCTAACCTAACCTAACCTAACCTAACGTAACCTAACCTAACCTAACCTAACCTAACCTAACCTAACCTAACCTAACCTAACCTAACCTAACCTAACCTAACCTAACCTAACCTAACCTAACCTAACCTAACCTAACCTAACCTAACCTAACCTAACCTAACCTAACCTAACCTAACCTAACCTAACCTAACCTAACCTAACCTAACCTAACCTAACCTAACCTAACCTAACCTAACCTAACCTAACCTAACCTAACCTAACCTAACCTAACCTAACCTAACCTAACCTAACCTAACCTAACCTAACCTAACCTAACCTAACCTAACCTAACCTAACCTAACCTAACCTAACCTAACCTAACCTAACCTAACCTAACCTAACCTAACCTAACCTAACCTAACCTAACCTAACCTAACCTAACCTAACCTAACCTAACCTAACCTAACCTAACCTAACCTAACCTAACCTAACCTAACCTAACCTAACCTAACCTAACCTAACCTAACCTAACCTAACCTAACCTAACCTAACCTAACCTAACCTAACCTAACCTAACCTAACCTAACCTAACCTAACCTAACCTAACCTAACCTAACCTAACCTAACCTAACCTAACCTAACCTAACCTAACCTAACCTAACCTAACCTAACCTAACCTAACCTAACCTAACCTAACCTAACCTAACCTAACCTAACCTAACCTAACCTAACCTAACCTAACCTAACCTAACCTAACCTAACCTAACCTAACCTAACCTAACCTAACCTAACCTAACCTAACCTAACCTAACCTAACCTAACCTAACCTAACCTAACCTAACCTAACCTAACCTAACCTAACCTAACCTAACCTAACCTAACCTAACCTAACCTAACCTAACCTAACCTAACCTAACCTAACCTAACCTAACCTAACCTAACCTAACCTAACCTAACCTAACCTAACCTAACCTAACCTAACCTAACCTAACCTAACCTAACCTAACCTAACCTAACCTAACCTAACCTAACCTAACCTAACCTAACCTAACCTAACCTAACCTAACCTAACCTAACCTAACCTAACCTAACCTAACCTAACCTAACCTAACCTAACCTAACCTAACCTAACCTAACCTAACCTAACCTAACCTAACCTAACCTAACCTAACCTAACCTAACCTAACCTAACCTAACCTAACCTAACCTAACCTAACCTAACCTAACCTAACCTAACCTAACCTAACCTAACCTAACCTAACCTAACCTAACCTAACCTAACCTAACCTAACCTAACCTAACCTAACCTAACCTAACCTAACCTAACCTAACCTAACCTAACCTAACCTAACCTAACCTAACCTAACCTAACCTAACCTAACCTAACCTAACCTAACCTAACCTAACCTAACCTAACCTAACCTAACCTAACCTAACCTAACCTAACCTAACCTAACCTAACCTAACCTAACCTAACCTAACCTAACCTAACCTAACCTAACCTAACCTAACCTAACCTAACCTAACCTAACCTAACCTAACCTAACCTAACCTAACCTAACCTAACCTAACCTAACCTAACCTAACCTAACCTAACCTAACCTAACCTAACCTAACCTAACCTAACCTAACCTAACCTAACCTAACCTAACCTAACCTAACCTAACCTAACCTAACCTAACCTAACCTAACCTAACCTAACCTAACCTAACCTAACCTAACCTAACCTAACCTAACCTAACCTAACCTAACCTAACCTAACCTAACCTAACCTAACCTAACCTAACCTAACCTAACCTAACCTAACCTAACCTAACCTAACCTAACCTAACCTAACCTAACCTAACCTAACCTAACCTAACCTAACCTAACCTAACCTAACCTAACCTACCTAACCTAACCTAACCTAACCTAACCTAACCTAACCTAACCTAACCTAACCTAACCTAACCTAACCTAACCTAACCTAACCTAACCTAACCTAACCTAACCTAACCTAACCTAACCTAACCTAACCTAACCTAACCTAACCTAACCTAACCTAACCTAACCTAACCTAACTAACCTAACCTAACCTAACCTAACCTAACCTAACCTAACCTAACCTAACCTAACCTAACCTAACCTAACCTAACCTAACCTAACCTAACCTAACCTAACCTAACCTAACCTAACCTAACCTAACCTAACCTAACCTAACCTAACCTAACCTAACCTAACCTAACCTAACCTAACCTAACCTAACCTAACCTAACCTAACCTAACCTAACCTAACCTAACCTAACCTAACCTAACCTAACCTAACCTAACCTAACCTAACCTAACCTAACCTAACCTAACCTAACCTAACCTAACCTAACCTAACCTAACCTAACCTAACCTAA
This sequence comes from Pheosia tremula, assembly GCA_905333125.1. NCBI lineage: Eukaryota > Metazoa > Arthropoda > Insecta > Lepidoptera > Notodontidae > Pheosia > Pheosia tremula. The sequence goes on along the minus strand of CAJOTA010000002.1, from coordinate 32,637 downwards.
CCTAACCTAACCTAACCTAACCTAACCTAACCTAACCTAACCTAACCTAACCTAACCTAACCTAACCTAACCTAACCTAACCTAACCTAACCTAACCTAACCTAACCTAACCTAACCTAACCTAACCTAACCTAACCTAACCTAACCTAACCTAACCTAACCTAACCTAACCTAACCTAACCTAACCTAACCTAACCTAACCTAACCTAACCTAACCTAACCTAACCTAACCTAACCTAACCTAACCTAACCTAACCTAACCTAACCTAACCTAACCTAACCTAACCTAACCTAACCTAACCTAACCTAACCTAACCTAACCTAACCTAACCTAACCTAACCTAACCTAACCTAACCTAACCTAACCTAACCTAACCTAACCTAACCTAACCTAACCTAACCTAACCTAACCTAACCTAACCTAACCTAACCTAACCTAACCTAACCTAACCTAACCTAACCTAACCTAACCTCACCTAACCTAACCTAACCTAACCTAACCTAACCTAACCTAACCTAACCTAACCTAACCTAACCTAACCTAACCTAACCTAACCTAACCTAACCTAACCTAACCTAACCTAACCTAACCTAACCTAACCTAACCTAACCTAACCTAACCTAACCTAACCTAACCTAACCTAACCTAACCTAACCTAACCTAACCTAACCTAACCTAACCTAACCTAACCTAACCTAACCTAACCTAACCTAACCTAACCTAACCTAACCTAACCTAACCTAACCTAACCTAACCTAACCTAACCTAACCTAACCTAACCTAACCTAACCTAACCTAACCTAACCTAACCTAACCTAACCTAACCTAACCTAACCTAACCTAACCTAACCTAACCTAACCTAACCTAACCTAACCTAACCTAACCTAACCTAACCTAACCTTTTTTTTTTTTTTTTTTTTTTTTTTTTTTTTTACGTGGAGAAATGCGTTACGCATCCCCTCTCGCCCGGGGGGACGAGAGGGGTATGTGGGACTCCCCGGCAGAGTGCCGGTATACCCACTAAAACTCCACGGTGTGTCACTCAGTCACAGTGCCGAGGTCACGGGTACGCGATGACGCATTCTTCCGCGACCTCGGCGCGACGACGGCCTCGTCAGGCCTCTACTTTCGGCCAACTGGCCAGGTGCTGTGTTGGCACACTTCAACACAGCACCTCCTCACGGGCCCTGTGCGGAGCGACGGACTCCCCCGAGTCCGCCGTCCAGGCCCCTGGCCACTTTTAAGTGGTTGCCATTTCCACCTCCCTGGTCTCGACGACTGCAGGGGTAGGCTGCTGCTGAGACGAATCTTTTGCAGCCCCCTTTTTTCGTCCTTTCGCCTCCGGCTTGACTGCAGCGCACGCCTTGCTGCCTAGCCTATGCCCGGAGGGCTTTTTCGACGCCGCGCACACCAAACAGTGGGGCGCAGCAGAGCACTGGGCCGACTTGTGACCTAACTGGCCACAGCGGAAACACGCAGCACTACGGTCCATTTCAGCCACGCAAAGTTCCTTCACGTGGCCTAGCTCCAAACACTTGTAGCATCGGAGGGGTCTCTGTTGCAGTAACTCGACCCGCACCAATGACCAGCCGACGAGAAAGCTGTCGACCTCGACCACCTTTTTGGCCACCCCAATGGGGCAGCTTACCAGGACGGTACCTAAGCCAGGCTGATCCCGCCGGATTTCTCCCGTTTTCACTATCGACTCTTGGCAGTCAGCAACTCTTGCGACTGCTTTCGTCACATCCTGTTTTACCACAGAATCATCCAGGCCCGAGATACGCAGATCTGCACGTTTCTCCGGCCTGGAGATGTGGACGTCGCTATCTTTCAGGGCCAGTTGCAGCTTTTGGGCCAACATGTCAGCCTTATCACCGCTCGTGGCCCCCGGCAGCACCAGTATTCGCGCTCCCGTCATGGCTTTCTTAAAGCCGAGCGCCTGGATCCCGATGGACGCAAGGTCCACCGATCTCTTGGCCTCGGTCAAAACGTCGGCATATGTCACCCCTCTGGCCTCTGCGTCGGGCTGCAATTTAATAACCACAGCCGACGAGGCAGGGGGTCGTAATTTCGGCACCTTTGGCTTCTTCGGGTTTTTGGGCTTCGTCTTCTTCTGGTTGGCTGGTGCGGTACCCGCTTTGGGTTTGCCCTTACGCCTGGTCACCGTCTTCCACTCTCCGGGGTTTTCTCCGGCAGGCTGATTCTGGGGTTCTCCCTGAGTGGGATCACCGGCAGTAGCCCGCTTCGTCTTGTTCCCTTTCTTCGCCTTCCTCCCTCCCGAAGGGTTGACGGAGGGGGCGGGTTCGGGGACCGCTTCGGTCGCTCTTGGTGGAGGCTGCGGGGGAGGACTTTCTGGAGCCCTCCTAGGTGCAGCCTTTGGGGCAGCTTTCAGCACTGCCCCGTATGTCATGTCCGGTATGTCCAACACTTCCGTATTAGCCCTGTCAGAGGCAAGCGGAGGTCGCAGGCGCTCTTCAGGCAGTAATCTGCCTTCAAGCGCCTCAAAGCGAGCATTCATCATATTCCCCACCGCCTCTATTATGGAGCGCTGCAGCAGCTCCGGCTCAATTGGAGCACTTGTGGGCGGTGGGGGAGTGGTCACGGTCTTTGCGGTGGTCTTGATCCGCTTCAGGTCGGCGCGCAAGGCGGCCAGCTCACTGCGGAGCTCGTCTACTTCCGATTTTAGACGGCTGTTGTCAGCCGCTAACTTTTTCGTCTCTTTGGAGACCGACGAATTGCTGAGCGCGTCTGCTGCCTCCTCAATCGCCGCGGCCGCCTCCTTAAGGGCTCGAATGTACGTGCCCTTAAGGTTCGACGACTTTGCGGCCACGCGATTGATTAGGTGCACGTGCTGACGCACCACCTCTCTCCACTCTGCTGCCGTCGGCTCTTCTTCTTCTGATGCCTCGGCTGATGCCTCGGCTGATGCTCCTGAGAGGCGGGTTCTCATATGGTATGCCCGCTTCGCATCTTCCGCCAGCTCCTTTTCAGCTTCGAGCTCCATCGCTTGGCGCTCTATCATAAGGAGGTCGGCCTTGGCCTTAGCCAGACCGACGTATTCCCCTGTTGTGGGTGGTCGACCTCTCCCTCGAGGGGCATCGGCTGTTTTACCAGCCGGCACCTTGCTCGCTGGTCGGTCTTCATCGCTGGATGAGACGCATGACCATGGGGATTCCTCTGAGCCGTGTCTTGGCCTGGGACGCTTACGGCCATCCCTGTCATTTCCACGACTGCGCGATTTTGAGGCCGAGTCCAACTCCGACTCCACAGCCCGCGCGCTCTTCTCTTTAGCGGGGTGACCCGCTTGGGTTTTTCCAACCCTCCTCTCACTGCGCCTAGCACAGTCCGAATCGTCTATTCCAATTATAAGCTTCAGTCCTTTGTTCGTTCCGTCGTCGTTAGATTTATCAGTCCGTTTAGTTTTAAGTTTCTCCATACAAATTCCCACGAGTAAGAGGGATAATCGTCAGTTCGGGTGGTGCCCTCTGCACACCGAACAAGCCTACTTACGCCAGGGGGGCGGCCGGTACCCTGGGATGGGGGTTTTTTTCTGAGGTTGTCTCCTCGCGCGGGACTCCGCGCATCTTCTCCTTGAAAGGAGGGGTGGACCTTTTATAGTGATTCCCGAACACTTGACCCAACCGGTTAAGGCTGGGCCCCCGCTCCTGACGTGGACCGTGAGACATGTCCACGAAGACATCCACGCCAAGGCTACGGGATCGTCCGATGGTGGCAAGCCACGTGCACCTGGCACAACACCGCACGAGTCACACCGTCCCCTCTCGGGAACTTCCTAACATACTTCGCGCTCACACCACTTCACCCAATCACTCGCAACTTATTCCACCGACCTTATAAATACATATATAAATACACCTCCCCTGCGTCGCTAATGCTGCTCCTACTCCTCTCCGAAAGCCGGAGAGTAGCAGGAGCAGCACTCGCAACGCCCCCGTGCCAGACTATTTGCCATCACCGACAATACACCTAGGTGACCTAGGAGATTATCGGTGATGCCCAGGGTGCACCGGCCCCTCCCATTGCCGTTCCTCTGGACGTATCCTCGGGACTGACAATGGGATGAGCACGCGTGGAGGTTGTCTGGCATAGCACCCCAACCTAACCTAACCTTTTTTTTTTTTTTTTTTTTTAACGTGGAGAAATGCGTTACGCATCCCCTCTCGCCCGGGGGGACGAGAGGGGTATGTGGGACTCCCCGGCAGATTGCCGGTATACCCACTAAAACTCCACGGTGTGTCTACTCCGTCGCAAGTGCCGGGGTCGCGGGAACGCTAAAAGCACACATCCGCGACGTCCCAGGCGCGACGTCGGTCTGCGGAGACCTCTTCACCGGGTGCGCCATAACGATGGTAGCGCACCCTAATCGGCCAAAGGGGCGCTGTGTTGCACACTTCAACACAGCGCCTCGACACGAGCCCTGTGCTGAGCGACAGACTCCCCCGAGTCTGCCGCCCAGAGGCTCATTCTGCGACAGCCATTGGAGCAGCCGTCGCGGACTCCCGTTCCCTGACCTCCTCGGTCGCCGGGCGGACTGGCTGCCTCCGAGTTCCGGTGGCGCCCTTCCCTTTCTTGGCCTTCTTTGGGCCGGCACACGCCTTGCTTCCCACCCTGTGGTCAGCGGGCTTCTTGGCTGCCGCGCACACCAGACAATAGGGTGCGGCGGTACACTGGGCCGACTTGTGGCCCAGCTGGCCACAGCGGAAGCAGGCGTTGCTGCGGTCTACTTCGGAGGGGCACTGGTCTTTGGCATGGCCAAGCTCCAGGCACCTATAACAGCGTAGGGCTCGTGGTAGCAGCAGTCTCCGCTGCACCGTCGACCATCCCACCAAGAAACGGTCGACGCCCATCACCTTTTTAGCAGCCCCGACGGGGCAGCTTACCACTATTGTGCCGAGACCGGATTGGTCTCGACGAATGTCACCGGCCTTGACGGAGGATCTCGGGCACTCGCCCACACAGGCGACACACGCCTCCACCTCCGCCTTGTCGACCGTGTCGTCCAGACCCGAGACACGCAAGTCTGCGCATTTCTCCGGTCTGGAGACACGGACGTCCTCCACTTTCAGTACCTCCTGCAGCTTTCCAGCCAGCAGGTCGGCCTTGTCGCCGCTTGTAGCCCCCGGCAGCACGAGGATACGCGCACCTGAGGCCCCCTTTTTGAAACCTAGGGACGGAATCCCTAGGCTCCTAAGGTTTATCGACCTTTTCGCCTCCATTAAAATGTCGGCGTACGTCACGCCCCTTGCTACAGCGTCGGGCTGCAGCTTTAACGCCACAGCCGACGTGGAAGGGGGTCTTAGTCGTGGCGCTTTGGGCTTGGTTGGCCGGCTCGCCGGTTGGCTTGCCGACTTGCCCTTGCGCTTCGACACGGTCGTCCACTCGCCAGATGTTACCCCTGAAGCCTGGCTCCGCGGCTCTCCCTGTGAGGGTTCACCAACCGCGGCCCGCTTTTTCTTCTCCTTCTTCTTCTTCTTTTTCCCCTTTTTCGTTCCCGAGGGAACGACGACGGGGGTGGCCCCAGAGGCAGCCGAAGCTACCCTTGGCACCTGTACAGCCGGTGTTGCCTGCGCCCTTTTGGGTGCAGGGGTCTTAGGGGCAGCTGTAAGTGCTGCCCTGTAGTTCATCTCGGGCTGGATGTCCAGCCTGTCCGTATCGAGGTCGGCCCTGTCTGAGGCCAGCGAAGGCCGGAGGCGCCTTTCAGGCAATAGCCTGTCCTCCAACCCCTCAATCCGTGCGTTCACCAACTCCCCCACCGCCTCGATGATGGAGCGCTTAAGCAGCTCCGGCTCATACGAAGCCGTTGTAGACGGTGGGGCTCCAGTCGCATCCCGTTGGGCGGTCTGTGACCGCTGCAAGTCGGCTCGCAAAGCGACCAACTCGCTGCGGAGTTCCGCAACCTCCGCTCTAAGCCGGCTGTTGTCAGCAGCCAACTTTTCAGTCTCCGCCGTTACCGACGCTCTACTGAGCGCATCCACTGCCCCCTCAATCGCAGCGGCCGCGTCCTTAAGGGTCCGAACATACGTCCCCTTAAGGTTCGACGACTTCGCGGCCACGCGATTGATGAGGCCGACGTTTTGGCGCACTTGGTCCCTCAGCTCCACCGCTGTGGGACCTTCTTCATCCGGGGCCATCGAGAGGCGGGCTGACCTTAACGGGTAAACCCGTCTAGCCTCCTCCGCCATCTCTTTCTCCGCCTCGAGCTCCATTGCCTGGCGCTCGATGGCAAGTAATTCGGCCTTGGCCTTGGCCAAGCCGACATATGCACCCGTTGTGGGTGGCCGTCCTCTACCTCTAGGGGCGCCGGGAGCCGGCACCTTACTAGCAGGTCGGTCTTCTTCGCTCGAGGTGTCTGACCTCGAGGTGTTGTCATCTCCGTGTTCTTGTCTTGGGCGCTTGCGGCCGTCCCTCGAATCTGCACGGCTACACGATCTTGATGCCGCAGTGTCGTCGGAGTCCAACTCCGAATCCTCCTCCACGGTTCGCGTCCATTCTCTTGCGGTTTGTCCCGCTCGGGTGTTCTCCCCTTTCTTCGCGCTGCGCCTTGCGCAGTCACCTTTATCCTGTCCGATAATAAGTCTCAGTCCTTGTTTTCCAGTGTCGTCACTTGGTTTGTCAATCCGGGTTTTTAAAGTTTTAAATTTAAGTTTTTCCATACTGTTCCCACGAGTATGAGGGATAGGGTGGTCAATCTGGGTGGTGCCCTCTGCACACCAGATAAGCCTACTTACTGCACGGTTTCGGCCGGTTCCGTGAGATGGGGGTTTTTTAAAGAGGTTATCTCCTCGGGGGGGGGGGCATTATAGTGGGTCCCTTCCACTTGGCCCAACCGGTTAAGGCTAGGCCCCCGCTCCTGACGAAGACCGCGAGACATGTCCACGAAGACATCCTCGCCAAGGCTACGGGATCGTCCGATGGTGGCAAAAGCCACGTGCACCTGGCACAACACCGCACGAGTCATACCGTCCCCTTTCGGGAACTTCCTTACATACTTCACGCTCACGCCACTTCGCCCACACACACACAACTTATCCACCGACCTTATAAATACATATATAAATACACCTCCCCTGCGTCGCTAATGCTGCTCCTACTCCTCTCCGAAAGCCGGAGAGTAGCAGGAGCAGCACTCGCAACGCCCCCATGCCAGACTATTTGCCATCACCGACAATACACCTAGGTGACCTAGGAGATTATCGGTGATGCCCAGGGTGCACCGGCCCTCCCATTGCCGTTCCTCTGGACGTATCCTCGGGACTGACAATGGGATGAGCACACGTGGAGGTTGTCTGACGTAGCACCCCAACCTAACCTAACCTTTTTTTTTTTTTTTTTTTTTTTTTCGTGGGGAAATCCTCATGGATACCACACCGCCACGGGGGTGACGGTGTGGTTATGCCGGACTCTTACCGGCTAAAACCCCACGGTGTACCGCTCTGTCGCTAGTGCCGAGGTCACGGGTACGCATAGCTGCATTCTTCCGCGACCTCGACGCGATCGTGGCCCTTACAGGCCTCCTCTCCAGGTGCTGCTGGTGGAGCACCCATTCCGCATTTTGGCGCTGCGTTGGCACACTCAACGCAGCGCCCCCTCACGGGCCTCTGTGCTGAGCGACAGACTCCCCCGAGTCTGTCGCCCCGAGGCCCTGTTAGGGCGGGATGTTTCGCGCGTAGGCCAACCTCCTACGCCCTGGTCTTCGGCGACGAATCGCCAGGTCGGCAACAGCCTCCCTTTCCCTCTCTGCCGCCTCTTTGCGAGACACGGTCTCCTCGCAAAAGGCGATGACCGCGTTCCACGACCCCTCGCTGTCCACCATGGCGCGAACCACAGCGGGCAGCGAGAGGTCGCGCCCCACAACGGCTTGCAGCGCTTGGCGCTGCTCCGCCCAGGCTGAGCACTCTTCCAGCGTATGCTGGGCCGTCTCCTCGGCACATCCGTCGCAGTGGTGACATACCGCTGTAGGCTCCCTCCCCGCCACGCGCCACAGATACCTCCCGAAACAACCATGCCCCGAGAGGACCTGCGTCGCCCGGAAGGAGAGGGCACCGTGTCGCCTGTCCAACCACTGCTGCAGTACTGGACGAATGGCCTCCACAGTTCTTAGGCCGGCGCTAGGATGCTCCAGCCTTCGCTCCCACTCCTCAATTGCGCGTTGGCGCAACTCCGTTCTACGGCCTCCCATCTCTTCCGAAGCCAACAAGTGGCCCCGAGCTCTCGTCTCCTCGCGCCACATGAACAGGGACGCCAGTATACCGGCATCCAAGTCCCAGGGCAGGGAACATGCCAACACGCACGCCGCCTCGCTGGAGATCGTGCGGTAGCCCCTTATGGCCCGGACCGCCAGCACCCTTTGCGGTCTGCGCAAAAGCGCTATGCTCCGCCGATTGAGGGTGTCGGCCCACACGGGGGCTCCGTACAGGGCCATAGACCGCACGACTCCAGCGTAAAGGCGACGGCAGGAGTCGTTCGGACCGCCAACATTTGGGAGTAATCTCCCGAGAGCTGCCGCTGCTCCCTTCAGTCTGGGTTCAAGGCGCTCAAAATGCGCACAGAAGTCCCATCGGCGATCGAGTACGAGGCCGAGATATCTCATTGTCGACTCGACGCCGATGCGGACTCCACTCACCATGATGTGGGCATCTACAGGTGGCGCGTTCCGTGGCCCGTGAAAACAGAGGGCCTCGGATTTAGAGAGGGCCACCTCTAGGCCCAATCGTCTTATTCTTCCTACCACATGAGCCGTTCCCGCAGTGGCGAGTATGGCGGCTCGGCGGTAGTTGGCCCCGCGGGCTGTCACGAGGGTGTCGTCTGCGTAACAAGTTACGTCAACACCCCGGAGATTAGAGCCACGCAGGACCCAGTCATATCCAATGTTCCACAGGAGTGGCCCTAAGACTGACCCCTGTGGAACTCCGCAAGTCATGTCCAGTTGCCCCTGCCCGTTTTGGCAGGGGTATATTATCTTCCGCTCCGATAGGTAGGCCTCGATGACGCGACGCAGGTAGAGTGGCACTCCATGAAATCGGAGCGCCTCCCTTATGCAAGCCCAGGGCAGGGTGTTAAAGGCGTTGGCGATGTCAAGAGACACCGCCAAGACGACCTCACCCCGGGAAACCGCCTCCTGCGCCAGGGTCTTGACCCGCAGCACCGCATGGATCGTTGAACGACCCCTGCGGAATCCAAATTGGGTCTCCGCCAAATCTGGCCCGACGTTCTGCAGGTGCTCGACGATGCGACCGGCTACCACTCTCTCAAAGAGCTTGCCCACATCGTCGAGCAGCACGATCGGGCGATAGGCGGAGGGGGAGTCTACAGGACGCCCCTCCTTCCGTAGGAGGACGAGTCTGCCTGTCTTCCACCTCTGTGGAATTATGGCTTGAGCCAGACAGGCAGTAAACATCGTCCTCAATCTCGGTTCCAGGGCGTCTAAAGCCAGACCCCAGACTCGCCCAGGGATGCCGTCAGGACCTGGAGCAACGTTCTTGGCCTGCATCCTGCCTATGGCCACGCCGAGCTCCCCTTCGGTCACTTCCGGCACGTCATCCTGACTCCCGACATCTTCCCCGCTAGGTGGGGCCATCGCGGGTGGCGAATGTTCCTCTCTCCGCGGGAACAACGTGGTGACGATCGTTGTCACCAGCTGCGGTTGGAGGCTTTGCGTAAGTGGGGGGGCCCAGGGGCGGAGTTTGTTCCGCACTAACCTGTATGGGCGCCCCCACGGATCGCGGTCCAGTGAGGCTAAAAATTCCTCCCTGGACTGCTCGATGGCTCTGGCGATTGCCACCTGCAATGCAGTTTTCGCCCGCCTATACGAGTCATATAGCTCGGCCTCTCGGACTCCATCCCTACGCCGTCTCCTTCGGCATCTGGTGTACTGGCGCCTCGCCGCGACGCACGCCCTGCGCAATTGCGCAATCTCTGCGGACCACCAGTACACCTGACGCCTGGGAGGAAGATTCCTGGACCGGGACATGGACGCATCACAACATTGCGTCAAAGCGTCCCGAAACCATTCGGCCTCTTCCTCCACCACCACATTGCCGGGTTCAGGCACCCAAGCCATGATAACAGCCGCCTCCTTGAGGAGCTCCTTATCCAGAGTCCGCAGTTGCCACCGAGGGCCGTCCCCAGTCCGGGCGCGGCTTGGGCCAGTTAGGGTATCCGGGAGGGCGGAGATGTCGAACCGAATGTATCGGTGATCCGACAGTGTCTCCTCGCCCTCGACCACCCTCCAGCCCCGGACACGGCGCGCCAGGGCAGGGCTTGCGAACGATACGTCCACGATGGATCCGCCCTGCAACCGCACGCACGTGTCCACCGAACCCCGATTTAGGACAGCTATCCCGACCTCGATAAGCCACTCCTCCAACACTCCACCGCGCACATCTGTCGCGGGGGATCCCCACGCCGTGGACTTGGCGTTGAGATCCCCAGCGACCAGCACAGGGAAGGGATGGACCTGCCGGATGACCGCTCCAATCTGATCCAGGTATGCTTCAAACTCGGCCAGCGTCCTGCTGGGGGAGAAGTAGACTGCAATGACCACAATCTCCCCCAGCAGAGCCGCCACAAAGCCAGACCCTCTTATTATGTTGCCGATTGGAGGGCAACCAGCGGGTGTCCGGTAAATTATTGCCGCTGTGCCTGACAGATCCCCAACCCAGATGCCATTGGGGGGGATAAAGTACGGCTCCGACACTATAGCCACTTGGATCATCCACTGCGCCATGCTCTGGAGCAAAAGGTCCTGCGCCCTGACGCAGTGGTTGATGTTCGCCTGGAGCAAACTTAAGGTGGCCATTGATTACTGGGTGGCCATCGAATCCTCCTCCTCCCCGGCCTTTTGGGCCGTAGGGTGGGCTGGCTGCGGCTGAGCTGAAGCTTCAGCGGCATCCTTCCGTCGTCTCCGGGTCTTGGTTGCCTTTTTGGCAGTGCAGGCTTTGCTGCCAACCTTGTGGCCAGTGGGCCTCTTCGCTGCCGCACACACCAGGCAGTACGGCGCAGCAGAGCACTGGTCAGACTTATGTCCCAGTTGGCCGCAGCGGAAACAAGCGTTCCCGCGATCGACCTCCGCGGTACACTGCTCTCGGACGTGCCCGGGCTCCAAGCACCGGAAGCACCGCAGAGGTCGCGCCTGCAGCAGCTTTCGCTCCACCGACGACCAACCAATGAGGAGCCGGTCCACTTCCATCACTTTTTTAGCAGCCGCGACAGGGAGCCTAACCAAGACTGTACCGGGGCCGGACCGAAATCTGCGAATCTCTGCGGTCTTTACTGCAGACACCGGGCATCCGCCAGTCCGCGCGATCGCCTCCGAGACCTCCGACTTGTCGACCGAGTCGTCCAGGCCCGAAATGCGCATGTCTGCGCACTTTTCCGGCCTGGAGACCCGGACGTCGTCCTCTTTGAGGATCTCCCTCAGCTTTTCGGCGAGCAGATTTGCTTTATCGCCGCTCTTGGCACCTGGTAGCTCCAGGACGCGTGCTCCTGTCGCTGCCTTCCTAAATTTAAGGGCCTCAATGCCCAGACCCTTAAGGTCTACTGCCTTCCTGGCCTCAGTCAGCACTCCAGCATACGTGACTCCCCTAGCTGCAGCGTCCGGCTGCAGTTTAATAACTACTGCCGAAGAGTTAGGGGGTCGTAGCCTAGGCTTCGGCTTTGGCTTTTGCTGCTGGGTGGTCAGCCGGCCGGCTGGTGCGGAGCCAGCGCCCGGTTTGGTCTTCCGCCGAGTTACCAGCGTCCAGGATTCGGGTGCGGGTGCTACTGGAGCCGCACCACGAGCCTCTTGCTGAGCCATGGTTGTCCTCTTCTTTCCTCTCCTCCTCCGTTTCTTTCCTTCCTGCTGAGCATTGGAAGGAGAAGATTCTGGTTCAGCTGCAGCAGCTTGCGCAGCTGGTCGCGCCAGTTGGGTAACTGGCTTTACCGCAGGCCTAGGTGCAGCCCTTGGGGCTGCCTTGGGTAGGCTCTTGGAAGTCATGGTCGACTGACTTCCCGACTCGTCCGTGTTTGCCTTGTCAAAGGCCAGTGGAGGGCGAAGGCGCTTTTCTGGCAGCAACCTGCCCTCTAAGCCCTCAAAGCGGGCGTTGATCATCACCCCTACAGCCTCAATAATAGAGCGCTGGAGTTGTTCTGGCTCAACCGAAGAACTCGGGGTGGGCGGAGCCGCGTTCATCACTTGCCGATCCTGGGTCTGACGCAGATCAGCACGCAGGGCGGCAAGCTCGCCGCGAAGCTCCTTGACTTCCGTTTTGAGGCGGTCGTTATCCGCCGAGAGCTTTTTGGTCTCAGCTGAGACCGAGGTACTACTAAGGGCCTCCACGGCGCTTTTGATGGAGGCGGCTGCATCCTTCAGGGTCCGAATGAATGTCCCCTTAAGATTCGATGACTTAGCCGCCACCTGAGTTATGAGGCCCACCTGATGGAGGACTTGCTCGCGCAATTCCCTCGCTGTCAGGCCCTCGTCCGTAGAGGTCTCCGAGAGGCGGCGCGGTCGGAACGCGTGTGACTTCCGCGCTGATTCCGCAACCTCCTTTTCCGCCTCTAGCTCCATCGCCTCCCGTTCAGCAGCAATGAGCTGGGCCTTGGCTTTCGCCAATCCAACATAAGCCCCCGTTGTTGGTGGCCTTCCTCGTCCTCGGACAGCGGAGCTTTTCGGGGTGGTTGCCGACCCCTCGCTACCGCAGTCTGTCTTTGATGCGTCTGTACGCTTGAGAAAGCGCCCACATTCGTCCCTCACTTGTGCAGGGGACGAGCGCCCTCTTCCACTCTTGCCAGCTGGCACTTTAGGCGCCGGCCGTTCCTCACCACCTGAGGAGCTTTCAGAGCTCAACTCAATGCTCGCGCCATGTCGCGGGCGTTTGCGACCGTCCTTGAAGAACTTGGAGGTCCCTTCGCCAGACGCTCGACTGTCCGGTCTCGCAGCTGTGGAGCCGCCGGAGTCGGACATCGCCGACTCCACATCTACGAACCTTTCAGTGTCACTCACGTGAGCTTGCCGCTCACCTACCTCTTCCACAGACGTGGACTTCACCAAGTCCTCACGTCCTGCATCCACCACGTCAATCAATCCACTGGGCGAACCAGCTTCTCCATTAAACTTGCCATTGTCCGTTTGCATTTTTTCGATCCTTATTTTTAAAATTTTATCCATTATTAAACCCACGAGTATGGGGGAAATATTCGTCGACCTGGCCAGAGACCCCTGTAACCAAGGTAACCCTATTTACTGCTGGAGGGCGGGCGGTATCCAGAGAAGGGGGTTTTTTAACGAGGTTATCTCCTCAGCGCTAATGACGGGGCTTAGCCCCCCCGCCTTTCAGCCTATCGGCACGCTAGACCTTCGGCATTGGGCATCATTCATCACGCAATCACTCAATCACACAATCACCACTTCACCCATTCACCCACACTTAAAAATATATACATATATATATAATACACCCCCCTGCGCCACTAACGACGCCCCCGTGATTTTTGCAAGTGGTTATCTCCACCGGAACGACATGGGAAATTGTGAGGGAAGGAAAAAAAAAAAAAAAAATAGAGCAAGTCTGCATCGCCAGTCAACTCTCAGAAGAGAGAAGTACCGGGAGCAGACAAGCCCTTTGAGGTTATGGGAGAGGAAAAGGAATAAAGGAAGCCCGGTGGCGGCCGAAGCCGCGTGCACTTGGCAAACACACCGCGCCGTGTCAGACTATTCGCCATCGCAGACAATACACCCAGGTGACCTGGGAGATTATCATGCGATGCCCAGGGTGCACCGGCCCCTCCCATTGCCGTTCCTCCGGACGTATCCTCGGGACTGACAATGGGGGAGGCACACGAGGAGGTTGTCTGACCTAGCACCCCAACCTAACCTAACCTAACCTAACCTAACCTTTTTTTTTTTTTTTTTTACATGTGGAAATGCAATTACGCATTCCCTCCTATCCCGGGGGGGACCAGAGGGGTATGTGGGACTCCCCGGCGGCGGCCGGTATACCCACTAAAACCACATGGTGCTTCCGCACGGTCGCATAGCCGGGGTCGCGGGAACGCTGAAGCATACTTCCGCGACGTCCCGGCGCGACTTGGCCTTGCGGCCTCCTCACGGCCTTTCGGCCAGGCGCTGCGTTGAAAAACGCAGCACCTTCCACACGAGCCATGTGTTGGGCGGCAGACTCCCCCGAATCCGCCACCCAGGCTCATAGGCCGGCCACCGGCCCCACTAGCCAGTGACCAGCCAGGTCGGACAAGCGACATCAATCCGTCACTCGTCCAACCAGTATGGGTTGAGTGGGCCCGCCGCTACCGAGCCAAAGGCCCAGCCGCAGCCTCCCTCCCCTCCCTCCTCACGGTGCCGTCACCCGAGAGTTGGGCTGCCGCTACCAGACCATAGGCCCAGCCGCAGCCTCCCTCCTCCCGGGGCGGACACCCGAGGGTCGGGCAGCCGCAACCGAGCCGAAGCCCAGCCGCAGCCACCTTCCCCTCACTCCACACGCCCCAAGGGGCTGGCACCCAAGGGGTGGGTCCGCCGCTACCGAGCCCTAAGGCCCAGCCGCAGCCTCCCTCCTCTCGGGGCCGTGGTCCAAGGGGTGGGCCCGCCGCTACTCACGCAGCCTCCCTCCCCTCCACGTGGTGGGTCCGCAGCGTCCAGGCCGAAGCCCGGTCGCGCTCCCCCTCCTCGTCCCCAACAGGGCAGGTCCGCCGCGTCCGAGCCGAGGCCCGGTCGCAGACTCCCTCCCTTCCACACGCCCCTTGCGGGGCTGCCCGATCGGTGGGTCCGCCGCAGCCGGGCCCTCTGCCCAGCCGCAGCCTCCCTCCTCTCAGGCATCCTTACGAGGGGTGGGCCCGCCGCTACTCACGCAGCCTCCCTCCCCTCCACGAGGTGGGTCCGCAGCGTCCAGGCCGAGGCCCGGTCGCGCTCCCCCTCCCCATATGTCCCCATAAGGGTGGGTCCGCCGCGTCCAGGCCGAGGCCCGGTCGCAGCCCCCCTCCCTTCCCCACGCCGGGCTATTCGCCATCGCCGACAATACATCTAGGTGACCTAGAAGATTATGAGCGATGTTCAGAATGCACCGGCACCTCCCATTGCCGTTCCTCTGGACGTATCCTCGGGACTGACAATGGGCTTCGAGGGGTGGGCCCGCCGCTACTCACGCAGCCTCCCTCCCCTCCACGAGGTGGGTCCGCAGCGTCCAGGCCGAAGCCCGGTCGCGCTCCCCCTCCTCCTACGTCCCCATAAGGGTGGGTCCGCCGCGTCCAGGCCGAGGCCCGGTCGCAGCCCCCCTCCCTTCCCCACGCCAGACTATTCGCCATCGCCGACAATACACCTAGGTGACCTAGGAGATTATCCTGCGATGCCCAGGGTGCACCGGCCCCTCCCATTGCCGTTCCTCTGGACGTATCCTCGGGACTGACAATGGGATGAGCACACGAGGAGGTTGTCTGACATCAGCACCCCAACCTAACCTAACCTAACCTAACCTAACCTAACCTAACCTAACCTAACCTAACCTAACCTAACCTAACCTAACCTAACCTAACCTAACCTTTTTTTTTTTTTTTTTTTTTTTTTTTTTTTTTTTTTTTTTACGTGGAGAAATGCGTTACGCATCCCCACCCGCCCGGGGGGGCGAGTGGGGTATGTGGGACTCCCCGGCAGAGTGCCGGTATACCCACTAAAACTCCACGGTGTGTCTTCTCCGTCGCATGTGCCGGGGTCGCGGGAACGCAAAAGCATACTTCCGCGACGTCCCGGCGCGACGTCGGCCTCGTCAGGCCTCCTCATTCGGGCAACAGCCCAGGTGCTGTGTTGGCACACTTCAACACAGCACCTCCCCACGAGCCCTTGACGGAACGACGGACTCCCCCGAGTCCGCCGCCCGGGCTCTTATCGACGACCACTAGCCAGTGGCCATCGGGGTCTCCTGCGCGGCCTCTCCAGCCGCCGCAGGGCGGGCCGGCTGAGTCTGGACCGTGGTCCTGACTGCAGCCTTCCTCCCTCTCTTCTTTGCGGGCTTTGCGCGACCGCAAGCCCGCCCACCCATTTTGTGCCCGGCAGGCTGTTTCGCCGCGTCGCATACTAAGCAGTGCGGCGCGGCGCTACAGCCCTCGGACTTATGGCCCGGTTGCCCACACCGGAAACAGGTGTCTCCGTGGTCTACCTCTGCGGTACACAGCTCCCTGACGTGTCCCAAAGTGAGACACTTGAAGCACCGCAGAGGTCGCGTCTCCAGCACCTTTCGGTGCACAGTCGACCATCCAATAAAAAGGCGGTCGACCGCCATCACCTTCTTTGCAGCGCCAATAGGGCAACTGCAAAGTAGTGTGCCGAGTCCGGATCGGTCCCGGCGCACTTCACCCGCCTTTATAGAGGCGACCGAACACCCGCCAACCTTGGCGATCGCGTCGACCGTCTCCCATTTCCCGACCGAGTCATCCAGGCCCGAGATGCGCATAGTTACGCTCTTCTCCGGTCTGGAGACTCGGACGTCCTCCTCTTTGAGGGCCTCGCGCAACTTCGTAGCCAACAAGTCGGCCTTGTCGCTGCTTGTTGCCCCTGGCAGCACCAATAGGCGCGCCCCTGTCGCCGCCTTCTTGAAGCCTAGGGACGGAATCCCTAGGCTTCCCAAGTCCACCGCCTTTTTAGCCTGCAGAAGTATGCGGGCATACGTCAAACCCCTCTTCTCTGCGTCGGGCTGCAGCTTGATAGCCACAGCCGACGTGGTAGGGGGGCGCAGTTTGGGTTTCCGCTTCGGCTTTGCCTTCGCGGCTGGAGCCGAGTCCTTGCCTCGTTTGGCCTTTCGGCGGGTCACCACCGTCCATCCTTCTGTGGGTACCGCCGGTGTCCTGTCCGTGGGGTTTGGAAGGGCGTTCCCCTTCTTCTTCCCTTTCCTCTTCTTTTCCCCTCCCGGCGGAAGGCTGGGGGGAGAAGGTCCCGGAATGGCCGCGTTGTCCAGTTGAACTGGAACAACGGGTTCTGCATCGGGCCTGGTCGCTGTCCGAGAAGCCGCCTTTTTAGGGGCGGCTTTGGTCGCAGCCCTGCTTCTAGAAGCAGGCTGCTGCGCTGTCACTTCCGAGTATGCCCTGTCCGCCGCAAGCGGAGGGCGGAGGCGCTTTTCGGGCAGTAACCTGTCCTCAAGCGCCTCAAATCGGGCGTTGACCATACGGCCAACCGCCTCGACTATGGTCCGCTGCAGGTGCTCCGGATCAACCGGGGCGCTGATGGGGGAGCGGGCCCCCTTCCCAGCCTGCTGCTCCTGATTCCGCAGCAAGTCAGCCCGTAATGCGGCTAACTCGCCGCGGAGATCAGCAACTTCCGCCTTAAGGCGGTCGTTCTGCGCCGCCAGCTTCCTGGTCTCGGCTGAGACCGACGCGCAGCTCAACGCCTCCACGGCGTCTCTTATGCTGCAAGCCGCGTCCTTAAGGGTCCGGACGAAGGTCCCCTTAAGGTTTGACGACTTGCCGGCGACTTGAGAGATCAGATTCACCTGTTGGAGAACCTGCTCCCTCAATTCGCCGGCCGTCGGTCCCTCTGCTGCCGGAGTCTCCGATGCCGGAGTTTCCGATAGGCGGCTCGACCGCAAAGGGTAAACCCTCCGCGCCGCCTCCGCCACCTCCTTCTCGGCCTGGAGCTCAAGTGCCGCACGCTCCGCGGCGACAAGCTCGGCCTTGGCCTTGGCCAGACCGACGTACTCGCCGGTCGTAGGTGGCCTTCCTCTTCCTTTGGCTTTGGGGGGGGCACCGGTACACTTCGGGATGACACGGATGTCACTCCCGCTGCCCGACCGTGACCGGTCCGACCCCAAAGTTTCTCCCTCTCTCGTCGCGTCCTTGCGCTTGAGGAAGCGTCCCATTTTGTCCCTCGCCGGAGCGGGGGAAGAGCGCTGTCGACCACCTTGACTGGACCGCACCTTAGAAGGTGTTCGGCCAGTCTCGGCGTCTGACGAGCCACTCGAATCGTCGTCCGAGTCACGGTGTCTTGGGCGCTTGCGCCCGTCCTTGTGCAGTCCTTCATAGGACGCTCTGCTGTCAGGTCTTGAGGCTATGGAGTCGTCAGTGTCGGACATTGCCGACTCCATATCCTCAGACCGGTTCGCCTCCCTGAGAGCGGCAAGCCACTCACGATGGGCTTCTCTTTGTGCGGAATTACCCGCCGTCTCTTCCTCACCCTTGCGTCGTCCGCAAGGTGCCTTCTCCGACCCGCTGAGCAGATCGGATGGTCCGGTGTTCGCGCCATGTCCTTTTGTTTTAGGTTCCGCCTTAAAAACTAATTTTAAATTTCTATTTTCCATTCTAGTCCCACGAGTATGGGGGAAAAAATCGTCAACCTGGCCAGAGACCCCTGTAGCCGAGGTAACCCTATTTACTACTGGAGGGCGGGCGGTATCCAGAGCAGGGGGGTTTTTTAACGAGGTTGTCTCCTCAGCGCTAATGACGGGGCTTAGCCCCCCCGCCTTTCAGCCTATCGGCACGCTAGACCTTCGGCATTGGGCATATATACATATATATAATAAAATCCCCCCCCTGCGTCGCTAATGCTACTCCCACTTCTCTCCGAAAGCCGGAGAGTAGCAGGAGCAGCCCTCGCAACGCCCCCATGCCAGACTATTCGCCATCGCAGACAATACACCTAGGTGACCTAGGAGATTATCATGCGATGCCCAGGGTGCACCGGCCCCTCCCATTGCCGTTCCTCTGGACGTATCCTCGGGACTGACAATGGGATGAGCACACGTGGAGGTTGTCTGGCATAGCACCCCAACCTTTTTTTTTTTTTTTTTTTTTTTTTACGTGGAGAAATGCGTTACGCATCCCCACCCGCCCGGGGGGGCGAGAGGGGTATGTGGGACTCCCCGGCAGAGTGCCGGTATACCCACTAAAACTCCACGGTGTGTCTTCTCCGTCGCATGTGCCGGGGTCGCGGGAACGCAAAAGCATACTTCCGCGACGTCCCGGCGCGACGTCGGCCTCGTCAGGCCTCCTCATTCGGGCAGCAGCCCAGGTGCTGTGTTGGCACACTTCAACACAGCACCTCCCCACGAGCCCTTGACGGAACGGCGGACTCCCCCGAATCCGCCGCCCGGGCTCTTATCGACGGCCACTAGCCAGTGGCCATCGGGGTCTCCTGCGCGGCCTCTACAGCCGCCGCAGGGCGGGCCGGCTGAGTCTGGACCGTGGTCCTATCTGCAGCCTTCTTCCCTCTCTTCTTTGCGGGCTTTGCGCGAGCGCAAGCCCGCCCACCCATTTTGTGCCCGGCAGGCTGTTTCGCCGCGTCGCATACCAAGCAGTGCGGCGCGGCGCTACAACCCTCGGACTTATGGCCCGGTTGCCCACACCGGAAACAGGTGTCTCCGTGGTCGACCTCTGCGGTACACAGCTCCCTAACGTGTCCCAGGGCGAGACACTTGAAGCACCGCAGAGGTCGCATCTCCAGCACCTTTCGGTGCACGGTCGACCATCCTATAAAAAGGCGGTCGACCGCCATCACCTTCTTTGCAGCGCCAATAGGGCAGCTGCAAAGCAGTGTGCCGAGTCCGGATCGGTCCCGGCGCACTTCCCCCGCCTTTATAGAGGCGACCGAGCACTCGCCAACCTTGGCGATCGCGTCGACCGTCTCCCATTTCCCGACCGAGTCATCCAGACCCGAGATGCGCAGAGTTGCGCTCTTCTCTGGTCTGGAGACTCGGACGTCCTCCTCCTTGAGGGCCTCGCGCAGTTTCTCGGCCAACTTGTTGGCCTTGTCGCCGCTTGTGGCACCCGGCAGCACCAATAGGCGCGCCCCTGTCGCCGCCTTCTTGAAGCCCAGGGAATGAATCCCCAGGCTTCCCAGGTCGATCGCCTTTTTTGCCTGCATGAGGATGCGGGCATATGTTACTCCCCTCTGTTCAGCGTCGGGCTGCAACTTGAGAGCCACAGCCGACGTGGCAGGGGGGCGCAACTTGGGTTTCCTCCTTGACTTCTTCGGCTTCTCAGCCGGAGCCGAGCCCTTGCCGCGTTTGGCCTTCCGGCGGGTCACCACCGTCCAACCCTCGGTCGTGGGCGCCGCCGATGTCTCGTCCGTGGGGTTTGTTGAAGTTTTCCCCTTCTTCTTCTTCTTCTCCCCTCCACGCGGAAGGCTGGGGGGAGAAGGTCCCGGGGCGGCCATGTTGTCCAGTTGAACTGGCGCAACGGGCTCGGCCTCGGGCCTTGTCGCTGTCCGTGGAGCCGCCTTAGGGGCGGCTTTGGTCGCAGCCCTGCTTCTGGAAGCAGGCTGCTGCGCTGTCACCTCAGAGTATGCCCTGTCCGCCGCAAGCGGAGGGCGGAGGCGCTTTTCGGGCAGTAGCCTGTCCTCAAGCGCCTCGAATCGAGCGTTGACCATTCGGCCCACCGCCTCGACAATTGTCCGCTGCAGATGCTCCGGGTCAACCGGGGCGCTGATGGGGGAGCGGGCCCCCTTCCCGACCTGTTGCTCTTGATTCCGCAGCAAATCAGCCCGTAATGCGGCTAACTCGCCGCGGAGATCGGCAACTTCCGCCTTGAGGCGGTCATTCTGCGCCGCCAGCTTCCTGGTCTCGGCTGAGACCGACGCGCAGCTCAACGCCTCCACGGCGTCCTTGATGCTGCTAGCCGCGTCCTTAAGGGTCCGGACGAAGGTACCCTTAAGGTTTGACGACTTGCCGGCGACTTGAGTGATCAGATTCACCTGCTGGAGAACCTGCTCCCTCAATTCGCCGGCCGTCGGTCCCTCCGCTGCCGGGGTTTCGGATAGGCGACTCGACCGCAGGGGGTAAACCCTCCGCGCCGCCTCCGCCACCTCCTTCTCGGCCTGGAGCTCAAGTGCTGCGCGCTCCGCGGCGACAAGCTCGGCCTTCGCCTTGGCCAGACCGACGTACTCGCCGGTCGTCGGTGGCCTTCCTCGTCCTTTGGCTTTGGGGGGGGTACCGGTGCACTTCGGGATGACACAAATGTCACTCCCGCTGCCCGACCGTGACCGGTCCGACCCCAAAGTTTCTCCCTCACCTGTCGCATCCTTGCGCTTGAGGAAGCGTCCCATTTTGTCCCTCGCCGGAGCGGGGGAAGAGCGCTGTCGACCACCTTGACTGGACCGCACCTTAGAAGGTGTTCGGCCAGTCTCGGCGTCTGACGAGCCACTCGAGTCGTCGTCCGAGTCACGTCGTCTTGGGCGCTTGCGCCCGTCCTTGTAATGTCCCTCGTTGGACATTCTGCTGTCTGGTCTTGAGGCTATGGAGTCGTCAGTGTCGGACATTGCCGACTCCACATCCTCAGACCGGGTCGCCTCCCTGAGAGCGGCAAGCCACTCACGATGGGCTTCTCTTTTTGCGGAATTACCCGCCGTCGAATCCTCACCCTTGCGTCGTCCGCAGGGTGCCTTCTCCGATCCGCTGAGCAGATCGGATGGTCCGGTGTTCGCGCCATGTCCTTTTGGTTTCTGTTCCGCCTTAAAAACTAATTTTAAATTTCTATTGTCCATCTTGAATCCCACGAGTATGGGGGAAAAACGTCAACCTGGCCAGAGACCCCTGTAGCCGAGGTAACCCTATTTACTACTGGAGGGCGGGAGGTATCCAGAGCAGGGGGGTTTTTTATTGAGGTTATCTCCTCTTCCGGGATTTTTAGTGTGGACCCCGACCACTTGGCCCAGCCGGTTAAGGCCAGACCCCCGTTCCCAACGTAGACCGCGAGACATGTCCACGAAGACGCCTACGCCGGGATAACGAGATCGCCCGATGGTGACCGAAGTCACGTGCACTTGGCACAACACCGCGCGAGTCATACGCTCCCTCTCGGGAGCTTCCTATCATACATCACGCTTTCGCCACTTCCCCATCTACACACCTTTATAACCGCCAACCTATAAATACATATATATAAGATACCCCCCCTGCGTCGCTAATGCTACGCCTACTCCTCTCCGAAAGCCGGAGAGCAGTAGGAACAGCACTCGCAACGCCCCCGTGCCAGACTATTCGCCATCGCAGACAATACACCTAGGTGACCTAGGAGATTATCATGCGATGCCCAGGGTGCACCGGCCCCTCCCATTGCCGTTCCTCTGGACGTATCCTCGGGACCGACAATGGGATGAGCACGCATGGAGGTTGTCTGGCATAGCACCCCATAGCACCCCAACCTTTTTTTTTTTTTTTTTTTTTTTACGTGGAGAAATGCGTTACGCATCCCCACCCGCCCGGGGGGGCGAGAGGGGTATGTGGGACTCCCCGGCAGAGTGCCGGTATACCCACTAAAACTCCACGGTGTGTCTTCTCCGTCGCATGTGCCGGGGTCGCGGGAACGCAAAAGCATACTTCCGCGACGTCCCGGCGCGACGTCGGCCTCGTCAGGCCTCCTCATTCGGGCAGCAGCCCAGGTGCTGTGTTGGCACACTTCAACACAGCACCTCCCCACGAGCCCTTGACGGAACGGCGGACTCCCCCGAATCCGCCGCCCGGGCTCTTATCGACGGCCACTAGCCAGTGGCCATCGGGGTCTCCTGCGCGGCCTCTACAGCCGCCGCAGGGCGGGCCGGCTGAGTCTGGACCGTGGTCCTATCTGCAGCCTTCTTCCCTCTCTTCTTTGCGGGCTTTGCGCGAGCGCAAGCCCGCCCACCCATTTTGTGCCCGGCAGGCTGTTTCGCCGCGTCGCATACCAAGCAGTGCGGCGCGGCGCTACAACCCTCGGACTTATGGCCCGGTTGCCCACACCGGAAACAGGTGTCTCCGTGGTCGACCTCTGCGGTACACAGCTCCCTAACGTGTCCCAGGGCGAGACACTTGAAGCACCGCAGAGGTCGCATCTCCAGCACCTTTCGGTGCACGGTCGACCATCCTATAAAAAGGCGGTCGACCGCCATCACCTTCTTTGCAGCGCCAATAGGGCAGCTGCAAAGCAGTGTGCCGAGTCCGGATCGGTCCCGGCGCACTTCCCCCGCCTTTATAGAGGCGACCGAGCACTCGCCAACCTTGGC
This sequence comes from Pheosia tremula, assembly GCA_905333125.1. Lineage (NCBI taxonomy): Eukaryota > Metazoa > Arthropoda > Insecta > Lepidoptera > Notodontidae > Pheosia > Pheosia tremula. The sequence goes on along the minus strand of CAJOTA010000002.1, from coordinate 9,669 downwards.
GATCGCGTCGACCGTCTCCCATTTCCCGACCGAGTCATCCAGACCCGAGATGCGCAGAGTTGCGCTCTTCTCTGGTCTGGAGACTCGGACGTCCTCCTCCTTGAGGGCCTCGCGCAGTTTCTCGGCCAACTTGTTGGCCTTGTCGCCGCTTGTGGCACCCGGCAGCACCAATAGGCGCGCCCCTGTCGCCGCCTTCTTGAAGCCCAGGGAATGAATCCCCAGGCTTCCCAGGTCGATCGCCTTTTTTGCCTGCATGAGGATGCGGGCATATGTTACTCCCCTCTGTTCAGCGTCGGGCTGCAACTTGAGAGCCACAGCCGACGTGGCAGGGGGGCGCAACTTGGGTTTCCTCCTTGACTTCTTCGGCTTCTCAGCCGGAGCCGAGCCCTTGCCGCGTTTGGCCTTCCGGCGGGTCACCACCGTCCAACCCTCGGTCGTGGGCGCCGCCGATGTCTCGTCCGTGGGGTTTGTTGAAGTTTTCCCCTTCTTCTTCTTCTTCTCCCCTCCACGCGGAAGGCTGGGGGGAGAAGGTCCCGGGGCGGCCATGTTGTCCAGTTGAACTGGCGCAACGGGCTCGGCCTCGGGCCTTGTCGCTGTCCGTGGAGCCGCCTTAGGGGCGGCTTTGGTCGCAGCCCTGCTTCTGGAAGCAGGCTGCTGCGCTGTCACCTCAGAGTATGCCCTGTCCGCCGCAAGCGGAGGGCGGAGGCGCTTTTCGGGCAGTAGCCTGTCCTCAAGCGCCTCGAATCGAGCGTTGACCATTCGGCCCACCGCCTCGACTATGGTCCGCTGCAGGTGCTCCGGATCAACCGGGGCGCTGATGGGGGAGCGGGCCCCCTTCCCGACCTGTTGCTCTTGATTCCGCAGCAAATCAGCCCGTAATGCGGCTAACTCGCCGCGGAGATCGGCAACTTCCGCCTTGAGGCGGTCATTCTGCGCCGCCAGCTTCCTGGTCTCGGCTGAGACCGACGCGCAGCTCAACGCCTCCACGGCGTCCTTGATGCTGCTAGCCGCGTCCTTAAGGGTCCGGACGAAGGTACCCTTAAGGTTTGACGACTTGCCGGCGACTTGAGTGATCAGATTCACCTGCTGGAGAACCTGCTCCCTCAATTCGCCGGCCGTCGGTCCCTCCGCTGCCGGGGTTTCGGATAGGCGACTCGACCGCAGGGGGTAAACCCTCCGCGCCGCCTCCGCCACCTCCTTCTCGGCCTGGAGCTCAAGTGCTGCGCGCTCCGCGGCGACAAGCTCGGCCTTCGCCTTGGCCAGACCGACGTACTCGCCGGTCGTCGGTGGCCTTCCTCGTCCTTTGGCTTTGGGGGGGGTACCGGTGCACTTCGGGATGACACAAATGTCACTCCCGCTGCCCGACCGTGACCGGTCCGACCCCAAAGTTTCTCCCTCACCTGTCGCATCCTTGCGCTTGAGGAAGCGTCCCATTTTGTCCCTCGCCGGAGCGGGGGAAGAGCGCTGTCGACCACCTTGACTGGACCGCACCTTAGAAGGTGTTCGGCCAGTCTCGGCGTCTGACGAGCCACTCGAGTCGTCGTCCGAGTCACGTCGTCTTGGGCGCTTGCGCCCGTCCTTGTAATGTCCCTCGTTGGACATTCTGCTGTCTGGTCTTGAGGCTATGGAGTCGTCAGTGTCGGACATTGCCGACTCCACATCCTCAGACCGGGTCGCCTCCCTGAGAGCGGCAAGCCACTCACGATGGGCTTCTCTTTTTGCGGAATTACCCGCCGTCGAATCCTCACCCTTGCGTCGTCCGCAGGGTGCCTTCTCCGATCCGCTGAGCAGATCGGATGGTCCGGTGTTCGCGCCATGTCCTTTTGGTTTCTGTTCCGCCTTAAAAACTAATTTTAAATTTCTATTGTCCATCTTGAATCCCACGAGTATGGGGGAAAAACGTCAACCTGGCCAGAGACCCCTGTAGCCGAGGTAACCCTATTTACTACTGGAGGGCGGGAGGTATCCAGAGCAGGGGGGTTTTTTATTGAGGTTATCTCCTCTTCCGGGATTTTTAGTGTGGACCCCGACCACTTGGCCCAGCCGGTTAAGGCCAGACCCCCGTTCCCAACGTAGACCGCGAGACATGTCCACGAAGACGCCTACGCCGGGATAACGAGATCGCCCGATGGTGACCGAAGTCACGTGCACTTGGCACAACACCGCGCGAGTCATACGCTCCCTCTCGGGAGCTTCCTATCATACATCACGCTTTCGCCACTTCCCCATCTACACACCTTTATAACCGCCAACCTATAAATACATATATATAAGATACCCCCCCTGCGTCGCTAATGCTACGCCTACTCCTCTCCGAAAGCCGGAGAGCAGTAGGAACAGCACTCGCAACGCCCCCGTGCCAGACTATTCGCCATCGCAGACAATACACCTAGGTGACCTAGGAGATTATCATGCGATGCCCAGGGTGCACCGGCCCCTCCCATTGCCGTTCCTCTGGACGTATCCTCGGGACCGACAATGGGATGAGCACGCATGGAGGTTGTCTGGCATAGCACCCCATAGCACCCCAACCTAACCTAACCTAACCTAACCTAACCTAACCTAACCTAACCTAACCTAACCTAACCTAACCTAACCTAACCTAACCTAACCTAACCTTTTTTTTTTTTTTTTTTGTTTTCGCTGGGAAATGCATTTACGCATACCGCCCGGACCCGGGGGAGCCCGGACGGTTATGTGGGACTCCTGGACTAGCCAGACTACCCACTAAAACCCAGCGTGCTGCCCTCACCGCTTAGTGTTGAGGCGCCACAGGATCGCTTAGAAAGCCCACAACTGTGACGCCTCAGCGGCAGGCCTGCAATCGCAGGCCACAATCTTCAGAGGGGGTGTACTCACCCTCCCTCTACGAATGCACGACGGGGGTCCCCCGACCCCCTACCGTGCCATCACTTCCGCTTACGGCGGGGGCAGGAGATGCGCATAGCGCCTTCTTCTCCTGCCCCGTCTTGCTCGTCGGATCGGGTCAGCTGCAGCGTCCTCCTCCCTGACCCTCTCCGCGGCCTCCTTTTGTGACATCACTTGTTCACAATAGGTGGCCATCGCATCCCAGCACCTTCTGTTGCCGAGCATCGCACCCACCACGTTCCGCAGTGACAAGTCTCCGCCCAGAACGCTCCTCAACTCGTGCCGTTGCGGCCCCCAAGCCGCACATTCCTCCAGGGTGTGTCGTGCCGTATCCACGACCTCGTCACACTCATGGCAGGCAGGGGAAACCTCCCGTCCCGCTATCCGGTGCAGGTACTCACCAAAGCAACCGTGCCCGGTCAGTACCTGCACCAGCCTAAACGTCAGAGCGCCATAGCTCCTCCTCAGCCATTCTGCCAGGTGTGGGCGAATCGCCTCTACCGTGGCCCGTCCATAAACCGGGGACCCCAGTTGTTCATCCCATCTTCGGATGACCTCCTCCTTGGCCTGCCTTCTTATGCGCTGCACAACCTCCCACTCAGGTGCAGCGCCTCTCGCCCGCTCCCCCGCTCTGTACTGATGTACCACCGCTAGTACTTCCGCCTGCAGCTCCCAAGGCGGGTCCCCCGCCAGGAGCGTAGCCGCCGTCCAAGAGATCGTCCGATACCCTCTTATGGCTCTCACCGCTATGATCCTTTGCGGCCTTCGCAAAAGGATCCTGTTTTGAGCGGTGAGAGCCTCCGCCCAGATAGGCGCTCCGTACAGGGCCATACTCCGGACTATGCCGGAGTACAGACGCCTGCACGTCGCATTGGGTCCCCCCACGTTCGGCAGCAACCTCCCTAGAGCGGCCGCAGCAGAGACCAATTTGGGGGCGAGTTGGGCAAAATGAGCCCCAAAGCCCCATCGACCGTCAAGTGTAAGGCCCAGATACTTCATCTGGGCCTTCAGTCTAATTACTTCCCCTTGCACCACAATATGCGCCCCACGGGGAGGCCCCCTCCGAGGACCGTGAAACAGAAGAGCCTCCGTCTTCTCTAAGGCGACATTGAGACCCAGCTGGTGGATACGATCCACCACCAGGGAGGTCCCAACTGCCGCCCTGCGAGCCACCACCTCCCACGAACCGCCCCTGACCGTGACGAGGGTGTCGTCCGCATAACACAGCACCCTCATCCCGGGAAGGAGCGGCCCCCGCAAGAGCCAATCGAACCCAACGTTCCACAAGGTGGGTCCAAGTACCGAACCCTGCGGAACGCCGCGCCCGACTTGACGTTGACTCAGCCTTCCATCCCCCCCTTCCCATAAGACCTGACGGTCCTGCAGATACGCCTGCAACAGTCTCCGCAGATACAGGGGCACTCTATGGAACCTGAGTGCCTCCTCGAGCGTCTCAAATGGGAGACTGTTGAAGGCGTTTCGAACGTCTAACGAAACCGCCAGCATCACCTCCCCCCTCTCCACTGCCTCGTTGGAGATACTCTTTAATTGGCTCAGGGCGTCCACGGTCGAGCGACCAGCCCTGAAGCCCCACTGAGACTCCGACAGCCCCGGCCCCACCTCTTCGAGATGCTGGACGAGGCGAGAGACGAGAATCCTCTCGAACACCTTGCCCACCTCGTCCAGCAGAACGATCGGCCTATACGCCGAGGGCTGTTCCGGGGGACGTCCCTCTTTCGGGAGGAGGCAGACCCTCCCCTCCTTCCACGGCTTCGGGAACTGTCCAGAACGAAGGCATTCGTCGAACAGTTCCCGGAGTCGATCTCCCAGGAACTCGGCGGCCACAAACACTACTGAGCCCGGAACCCCATCCGGACCCGGCGCTCTCTTTCGAGTCCGGAGCCTGTCCATTGCCCAGTCCATTTCCTCATCCCTAATAGGCGGGAAAGTCACCAGAGCTCCTTCCTCGGAGGGAGGGCTGGGAGGCGCCATCACTGGGGGAGTAAAGTTATCCAAAGAACGCGGAAATAGCTCCCCCATAATCCGCCCCAGAAGATCCCGTGGCAGAGTCTCCGTTACGGGCGCACCCCGACCGCAAAGCTTCTTACGAGCCGCTCGAAAGGGCCGCCCCCAGGGATCCCTATCCAGGTCCGCCAGGACCTCCTCATCTGCCCCCTCTTTGGCCCTGCAAATGGCCCGTTGGAGCGCCTCCTTGGCCTGACGTAGAGCATCCTTCAGCCGGTTTTCCATTCCCGGATCTCTACCATCATGCCTACGGCAACGCACATATTCCCTGCGGGCAGCTCCGCATGCGGTCCTGAGGTCGGCAATTTCCGCCGACCACCAGTAGACTCTTTGGCGGTCTGGCTGCCGGCGGGTCCTAGGCATGGAGGCGTTGCATACCTCCGTCAAGGCCCTGCGCATACGGCCCGCCAGTTCGTCGACGCTTACGCCCTCTACTGGCGTGGAAGAGGCCCACCGTTGCACGATGGCAGCCTCCTTAGCCAACTCTCTATCGAGCCGACTCAGGGCCCACCGCGGAAAGTGGCTTGGCCCCCGGGGAGGGTCCGTCCTCCCTGAGGTGGGGGAGACTCCGAACCGGATATAGCGATGGTCCGAAAGAGTCTCCACTCCCACCTCGACCCTCCAGTCATCAGCCCTGCACGCTACGGAGGGCGTGGCAAATGTGAGATCCACCACGGAACCCCCTCCATGTCGTACACATGTGTGAGCCTCCCCCCTATTTAGGAGAGACAAGCCGCACAATAGGGCCCAGACCTGGACGGCCCTCCCTTTAGCGTCCGTGGTGGGATTGCCCCACTCTCTGGCTTTCGCGTTGAGGTCTCCAAGGACTAGCGTAGGCCTCGATGACCACCTGCAGACGGCTGCCCTGACAGAGTCAAGATACACCTCAAACTCTGCCAGGCTACGGTTGGGGGAGAAATATGCACCCACTATCGCATATCCTCCCCAACCCGCCACCACGAACCCTGATCCCTTCTCCAGCGTTGAGAGCGGGACCCCAGAGCCCGCCCTTGTTGTGACAGCCACCAGGCCATTCAAATCCCCCGCCCAATTCGCGTGCGAGGGTACGTGATACGGCTCACAGGCCACCGCCACATTGACGCTCCACTCCGCCATGGACTGCAAGAACAGGTCTTGAGCCCCGGCGGAGTGGTTGAGATTCGCTTGGAGGAAGCTAACATGTCGTGTATGAGTCATTCCGACATGTTAGATTCCTCGCGCGCCCGTTGGCGTCCGACCTCCGCGACGGCCGTGGTTCGTGTGGCCGCCTTTCCTTTTTTGTGGGGGGGATTACACATCGCCCCTCCCATCTGATGCCCAGAGGGTTTGCCGGCATCCGAACACACTGCACAGTGTTCTGCTTCAGTGCACCCTGCCGCTTTATGTCCCTCCCTGCCGCAGCGGAAACATAAGTTTCGGCGGTCTACCTCCGATGGACACAAGAGCCTGGTGTGGCCAAGCCCCAAGCACCTAAAGCACCGCATCGGACGTTGCTGCAGGGCCTCAACCTTGGCCGCACTCCAGCCGACCAACACCTCACCAGCATCAACCAGCACCTTCGCCGCTGCTACCGGACACTGGACGACGACAGCGCCCATACCCCTCGGGCCAGACCGCACCTCCCTAGCCTTGACCAGCTCCTCCTCGCAGCCACCAGCCTGCGCCACGGCAGCTACCACCTTCGCCTTAGTGGCTGAGTCATCCAGACCCACAATTCTGATGTCCACACATTTTGTGGGACGCACAACTTTGGCCATGCCCTCCAAGGCTGTTCGGAGTTTATCAGCCAGCTGCTCTGCCTTTTCCGGCGTCTGACCCTTGGGCAGCTCCAAAACCCTCGCCCCAGTGGCAGCCTGACGGAACTTTAAGGACTCAATGCCTAGTTCCGCCAGGTTAACCGTCTCCGCCGCCTTGGTCAAAAGTTGGGCGTAAGTCACCCCCGCGGCGGCTGCGTCCTCCTGTAATGTAACCACCACCGCGGCAGTACGGGGAGGGGTGAGCTTCGGCTTAGCCCTCGCAGCAGGCGCAGTTGGGACCGCCGCACTAACAGCCGGTTGTGGGGTCTTCTTCTTGCCCTTTTTGGGCCTGACAACGAGAGTGAACTCGTCCTCCTGGCTAACGGAGACCGTTTCAGGCACTGGGGCCGAAGAACTCAAGGCCTTAGCGGCCACCGACTTCTTGACGGGCTTAGCCCGAACCACTGACGGCCCAGGTCGAGCCCTGACCGGACCCTCCACCTCAGAAATGGGGGTATCCATCCCCCGTCTTCCATTCGCCGTCAAGGATGACGGCCCAGGTTGGGCCCGAGCCGGACCCTCCACCCCAGACGACAAAACGTCCGAAGCCCTCCTCTTATCCGCCGCCAGCGGCGGACGGTGGACTACCGCAGGCAACAGACGCTCCTCTATTCCCTCAAATCGGGCGTTCATCATGACGCCGATGGAGTTCACAATGGAGCGTTTGAGCTCCTCCAAAGCCTCCGTATCCAGCGTAGGCTGGGGAGGAGGTAAGGGCTTATTAGCCGCCACCATCGCCGACCTCATGGACTCAAACTCTCTGCGGTGGGCCCCCAACTCAGCCTTCAGAGAGTCTATCTCCCTACGGAGGAGCCCATTGTCCCGCCTGAGACGACGAGTCTCCTCCGCCTCCGGCCTGGCCACCAAAACCTCGACCACCTCCTGTAGTCCTGCAGCAGCGTCCTTGAGCCTTTTAACAAAAGGCCCCTGGAGATGCCCGGACTTCTTGGCTACCTCCAAAATTGCCGCTGCATTGCGACCGGCCAGCGCCCTCAACTCCTCCGCTGAAAGCGTACCCGCGTCAACATTGTCCCTGGATTCCGCCTCCGCAGGATCCAGAACAGGCGACTTAGACGCCTTGCGGAATGCCTTCGCTCGGAACGCCTTGTCCAGGGCCTCCTCCCTGGCCTCCTCCTCCAGCTCCCTGAGCTCTCGTCTGGCTCTAGTGAGCCCCGATCCACGCATTGCACCGGCAGGCTTCCCCCGCCGCGCCGTGGGCACCTTTGCCGCAACAATCTCCGTTTCAGAATCTGAATCGGAGATTCCTGATTCAAAGACCCCCCACGTTCTTTTGCTCCCTCCCCTGACAATGCTTGAATCGGAGTCCATTGCTGGAACACCGATTCAAGCACTCACACAAGCAACAAACACCGAACACAACAAAAACACTACAAAAATAACAGAAAACCGGGACAAATGTCCCTAGCCACACCGACTTTTGGGGCCCTAAAAAGGGCCTTCCCCCCACACACGAAGTGAAGAAGAAGTACCAAAAGCGATCCAACTAAGCCTCCGAAACAATCAAAACCTAAAAGACAAGCAAAAAAGACAAGCCAAAAGACACGATCCCCGGCAAGATACGAACTTGCTATGGTACACATTTTCAACCTAACCTAACCTAACCTAACCTAACCTAACCTAACCTAACCTAACCTAACCTAACCTAACCTAACCTAACCTAACCTAACCTAACCTAACCTAACCTAACCTAACCCAGCCCAAACCAAGAATGCCGACATCTTTATGCAAGGAACGAAACTACCCATTCTAAAGGAAATAAAACTACTTGGAGTCATACTAGACGACCGCCTTAATTTTATAAACCATGTCAAATACGCCATCCAGAAAGCAACTAAGACTTTTAAAAACCTTTGTAAATTCGTAAAACCCACTTGGGGCATCCATCCCGCCAACGTCGAAATTATCTACAAACAGGTCGTCCAACCAATGATTACTTATGCTGCCAGCGTCTGGGGAGATGCCACCAGGTTTCATAGTGTTCGCAAAATGCTACGAAGCTTCCAAAGACAATTCGCCATTAGGGCCATTCGCGCATTTAGAACAGTATCAGCTGTTGCCTCGATCGCATTAGCGCAATTTATACCGCTGCATCTCCTTATACAGGAAATAGCCGAAATCCACAAAGTCAAAGCAACAGGACTCTCACCTGACCTACCCGACGACATCCAACTTAAACAAACAATAGCCAATCATCAACGACTACACCCAGCAAACAGAATAAAAATCTCTTTTGTGCAAGCTAACAATGAGCAAGAACTTAATACCATAGTACCAAATAGTCCAGTAAAAATTTATACCGATGGAAGCAAACTAGAATCAGGAGAAGTTGGCGCAGCATTCGTAGTATACCAAAACAAACAACATCCTTGTACAGAGAAAACTTAAGCTATGCAAAACATGCTCCGTCTTCATGGCAGAACTTAGAGCTATAGAGTCAGCCCTTATTTGGGCCAAAGAACATGGAATACAAGAGCTCTACCACCATTTTAACAGACAGCCTTTCATCTTTAAAAGCCATCCAGGATAAACAACAAAGATTCTACAGTAAATTCCATCCATCATCTCATATACCAACTAAAATACATCACATCAATTAACTTCGCCTGGGTACGAGCACACAACAATATCACCGGAAATGAGTGTGCAGACGCTGAGCACCAAAAGTGCAGCAAAAGCTAAAAAAGCATGCGAACATAACTTCTTTCCCCTATCCCACGCCAAAAGAATACTCAGAGCCGATACTCTACAGAAGTGGCAAAAGGAATATGATGACAGCCCACAAGGATCAATAACAAAAATGTGGTTTACCACAATAGCACAAAATCGCAGAATTTCGCACCTACTTCCAAACCAGTTTCGAACTAACTCAAATTCTTACCGGGCCACGCCTACCATAAATCCTACCTCTACCGCTTCAAAATCACCAATGACAATACATGCCCCTGCGATAACACCACTG
>CAJOTA010000001.1:17572-45072 GCA_905333125.1 Pheosia tremula | reverse complement strand
CGACACACGCCTCCACCTCCGCCTTATCGACCGTGTCGTCCAGGCCCGAGATGCGCAAGTCTGCGCATTTCTCTGGTCTGGAGACACGGACGTCCTCCACTTTCAATACCTCCTGCAGCTTAGTAGCCAGCAGGTCGGCTTTGTCTCCACTTGTCGCCCCCGGCAGCACAAGAATGCGCGCACCTGAGGCCCCCTTTTTGAAGCCTAGAGACGGAATCCCTAGGCTCCTAAGGTTTATCGCTCTCTTCGCCTCCATTAGAATGTCGGCGTATGTCACACCCCTTGCCACAGCGTCGGGCTGCAGCTTTAACGCCACAGCCGACGTGGAAGGGGGTCTTAGTCTCGGCGCTTTGGGCTTAGTTGGCCGGCTCGCCGATAGGCTTGCCGACTTGCCCTTTTTGCGCCGCGACACTGTCGTCCACTCGCCGGATGTTGCACCCGAAGCCTGGCTACGCGGCTCTCCCTGTGAGGGTTCACCAACCGCGGCCCGCTTTGTCTTCTTCTTTTTCTTCCCCTTTCTCTCCCCCGAGGAAGCGACAACGGGGGTGGCGCCAGAGGCAGCCGAAGCTACCCTTGGCACCTGTCTATCCGGGATTGCCTGCGCCCTTTTGGGTGCAGGGGTCTTAGGAGCAGCTGAAAGAGCTGCCCTGTATGTCCTCTCGGGTTGGATGTCCAGCCCGTCCGTGTCGAGGTTGGCCCTGATGTCAGAGGCCAAGGGTGGCCGGAGGCGCTTTTCAGGCAACAGCCTGTCCTCCAACCCCTCAATCCGTGCGTTCACCAGCTCCCCCACCGCCTCGATGATGGAGCGCTTCAGCAGCTCCGGCTCATACGAAGCCGTTGTAGACGGTGGGGCTCCAGTCGCGTCCCGTTGTTGCAAGTCGGCTCGCAAAGCGACCAACTCGCTGCGGAGTTCCGCAACCTCCGCTCTAAGCCGGCTGTTGTCAGCAGCCAGCTTCTCCGTCTCCGCCGTGACCGACGCTCTACTGAGCGCATCCACTGCCCCCTCAATCGCAGCGGCCGCGTCCTTAAGGGTCCGAACATACGTCCCCTTAAGGTTCGACGACTTCGCGGCCACGCGATTGATGAGGCCGACGTTCTGGCGCACTTGATCCCTCAGCTCCACTGCTGTGGGACCTTCTTCGTCCGGGGCCATCGAGAGGCGGGCCGACCGTAGCGGGTAAACCCGTCTAGCCTCCTCCGCCATCTCTTTCTCCGCCTCGAGCTCCATTGCCTGGCGCTCGATGGCAAGTAATTCGGCCTTGGCCTTGGCCAGGCCGACATACGCACCCGTTGTGGGTGGCCGTCCTCTACCTCTAGGGGCGCCGGGAGCCGGCACCTTACTAGCAGGTCGGTTTTCATCGCTCGAGGTGTCGGACCTCGAGGTATTGTCGTCTCCGTGTCTTTCTCTTGGGCGCTTGCGGCCGTCCCTGGAGTCGCCACGACTGCGCGATCTTGATGCCACAGTGTCATCAGAGTCCAGCTCTGACTCATCCACTGCAGCCCGCACGCTCCTCTCTTTTGGGGTCTTCCCCCCTTTCTTCTTGTTGTCATATCCGATGATAAGCTTGAGTCCTTTGTTAGAACCAGTGTCGTCCTTTGGTTTTGTCAATCCGGTATTTTTTGTTGTTTTAAAACTTTCCATAACTGTTCCCACGAGTAGGAGGGATAGGGTGGTCAATCTGGGTGGTGCCCTCTGCACACCAGACAAGCCTACTTACTGCACGGTTTCGGCCGGTTCCGTGAGATGGGGGTTTTTTAGAGAGGTTATCTCCTCGGGACATTATAGTGGGTCCTTTCCACTTGGCCCAACCGGTTAAGGCTAGGCCCCCGCTCTTGACGCAGACCGCGAGACATGTCCACGAAGACATCCACGCCAAGGCTACGGGATCGTCCGATGGTGGCAAGCCACGTGCACCTGGCACAACACCGCACGAATCATATCGTCCCCTTTCGGGAACTTCCTAACATACATCTCGCTCACGCCACTTCGCCCACACACTCACAACTTATCCACCGACCATAATAAATATATATATATAATAAACCCCCCCTGCGTCGCTAAGGCTATTCCTACTCCTCTCCGAAAGCCGGAGAGTAGTAGGAGCAACCCCCGCAACGCCCCCGTGCCAGACTATTTGCCATCACCGACAATACACCTAGGTGACCTAGGAGATTATCGGTGATACCCAGGGTGCACCGGCCCCTCCCATTGCCGTTCCTCTGGACGTATCCTCGGGACTGACAATGGGATGAGCACACGTGGAGGTTGTCTGACATAGCACCCCAACCTAACCTAACCTAACCTAACCTTTTTTTTTTTTTTTTTTTTTTTTTTTTTTTTTTTACATGTGGAAATGCAATTACGCATTCCCTCCTATCCCGGGGGGGACCAGAGGGGTATGTGGGACTCCCCGGCGGCGGCCGGTATACCCACTAAAACCACATGGTGCTTCCGCACGGTCGCATAGCCGGGGTCGCGGGAACGCTAAAGCATACTTCCGCGACGTCCCGGCGCGACTTGGCCTTGCGGCCTCCTCACGGCCTTTCGGCCAGGCGCTGCGTTGAAAAACGCAGCACCTTCCACACGAGCCATGTGTTGAGCGGCAGACTCCCCCGAATCCGCCACCCAGGCTCGAAGACCGGCCACCGGCCCCACTAGCCAGTGACCAGCCAGGTCGGACGAGCGACATCAATCCGTCACTCGTCCAACCGGTATGGGTTGAGTGGGCCCGCCGCTACCGAGCCAAAGGCCCAGCCGCAGCCTCCCTCCCCTCCCTCCTCACGGTGCCGTCACCCGAGAATTGGGCTGCCGCTACCAGACCGTAGGCCCAGCCGCAGCCTCCCTCCTCCCGGGGCGGACACCCGAGGGTCGGGCAGCCGCAACCGAGCCGAAGCCCAGCCGCAGCCACCCTCCCCTCAAATCGACACGCCCCAAGGGGCTGGCACCCAAGGGGTGGGTCCGCCGCTACCGAGCCCTAAAGCCCAGCCGCAGCCTCCCTCCTCTCGGGGCCGTCGTCCAAGGGGTGGGCCCGCCGCTACTCACGCAGCCTCCCTCCCCTCCACGTGGTGGGTCCGCAGCGTCCAGGCCGAAGCCCGGTCGCGCTCCCCCTCCTCGTCCCCAACAGGGCAGGTCCGCCGCGTCCGAGCCGAGGCCCGGTCGCAGACTCCCTCCCTTCCACACGCCCCTTGCGGGGCTGCCCGATCGGTGGGTCCGCCGCAGCCGGGCCCTCTGCCCAGCCGCAGCCTCCCTCCTCTCAGGCATCCGTACGAGGGGTGGGCCCGCCGCTACACACGCAGCCTCCCTCCCCTCCACGAGGTGGGTCCGCAGCGTCCAGACCGAAGCCCGGTCGCGCTCCCCCTCCCCATATGTCCCCATAAGGGTGGGTCGCCGCGTCCAGGCCGAGGCCCGGTCGCAGCCCCCCTCCCTTCCCCACGCCGGCCATTCGCCATCGCCGACAATACATCTAGGTGACCTAGAAGATTATCAGCGATGTTCAGAATGCACCGGCACCTCCCATTGCCGTTCCTCTGGACGTATCCTCGGGACTGACAATGGGCTTCGAGGGGTGGGCCCGCCGCTACTCACGCAGCCTCCCTCCCCTCCACGAGGTGGGTCCGCAGCGTCCAGGCCGAAGCCCGGTCGCGCTCCCCCTCCTCCTACGTCCCCATAAGGGTGGGTCCGCCGCGTCCAGGCCGAGGCCCGGTCGCAGCCCCCCTCCCTTCCCCACGCCAGACTATTCGCCATCGCCGACAATACACCTAGGTGACCTAGGAGATTATCCTGCGATGCCCAGGGTGCACCGGCCCCTCCCATTGCCGTTCCTCTGGACGTATCCTCGGGACTGACAATGGGATGAGCACACGAGGAGGTTGTCTGACATCAGCACCCCAACCTAACCTAACCTAACCTAACCTAACCTAACCTAACCTAACCTAACCTAACCTAACCTAACCTAACCTAACCCAACCTAACCTAACCTTTTTTTTTTTTTTTTTTTTTTAAAGGAGGAAAAATGCCTACGCATGCCACCCCGCCGAGGGCACGACGGGGTGGGTATGTCCGACTCGCACGGACTAAAAAACCCCCTGTTCTCCTTCCACTGCCTGATGCCAAAGCTGCGGGATCGCTTGCGCATGCTCTACGCGGCTCCGGCAGGCCTTGGTCCGCTACGGACCTCTTCTTCGAGCTTCTAGCCCAGTCTGCTCCAGTGAGGACGGCTTCGCGTCCGTCTCCTTCTTGGGCCGTTGCTGGTCGAATGACGGGTTGCCCTCCCCGCCACTCGCAGGCCTGGTCTTACGGCGGTCGCAGGTCAGCGGCTGCGTGCGCTCTGCGGCGCCTGCCCGGGCGTCTTTGACGGAACGGGAGCAAGGTGGTCGCTTCCCGTTCCCTTTCCGCTTCTTCCTTTGCCGCCATCACAGTCTCACAGAATGAGACGGCGGCCTCCCACGCGCTCTCGTTGCGGACCATTAGTCCGACGACTGATGGGAGCGTCAAGTCCTGCGTTTGGAGAGTGGCAGTCATACCACTCCTCTCCTGAGCCCATGCAGGGCAGTCTTGTAGGGTGTGCTCGGCGGAGTCCCTGGGATCCCCGCAGTGATGGCACTCTTCCGTCTCCTCGCGCCCGATCCGGCACAGGTACCGCCCGAAACACCCGTGACCTGACAGTATCTGTGTCAGACGGAACGTGAGGGTGCCATGCTGTCGACTCATCCAATCCCCGAAAACAGGTTCTATGGCGGCGACAGTGTTATGCCCGGCAATAGGATTGGCAAGATATTCTTTCCATGCTTCTATAGCTGCTGTCTGCAGCTCCTTCCTCTTGCTGTTGACGTGGTCAAAGTCATATGGTCGGCCTCCCAGCAGCGCTTCTCGGCGCCACTTAAACAGCAGCGCGAGCGCTTTGGCCTCCAGTGGCCAAGGTGTCGTGCCGGCCAGTAGTGTGGCCGCATCGAACGACACGGTTCGGTAGGCTCTGGCCACCCTCACCGCCATCGCGCGTTGCGGCCTGCGTAGGAGGGCAGTGTTTCTGCCCGTCATGTTTTCGGCCCATATGGGGGCCCCGTAAAGGGCCATGGACCTGACTATTCCAGTATAGAGCCTTCTGCAGGCAGCGTTCGGACCTCCCAGGTTCGGCAGCAAAGATGAAAGCGCCGCCGCCGTGCCCGATAGTTTAGGGGCAAGCTTCTTGAAATGCTGCTCGAAGCGCCACCTGCCATCCAGCAGTAACCCCAGATATTTAAGGGTGGGCCCCACATCAATACGCACACCCGCCACGATGATGTGTGAATTTGGGGGTGGGGCGTTTCTTGCGCCATAAAAGGCGATAGCCTCACATTTGTGAAGGGCCACTTCCAGGCCCAGCCTTCGGATTCGTCCAATGACCTGCGACACACCCGCCGTGGCTAGTAGAGCTGCCTGGCGATGGGAGCTGCCTCTCGCTGTCACCAATGTGTCGTCTGCGTAGCAGGTCACTGAGACTCCGTGCAGCAGGGCTCCGCGAAGAACCCAGTCGTAGGCAATGTTCCACAGGGTCGGCCCAAGGACCGAGCCCTGTGGGACACCGCATGTTATGGTCCTCTGTGTCCACCCATCACGACCCGGATAAGAGATCGATCTTGTCGACAGATAGTCCTCAATAGTATTGCGGAGATACGCTGGCACCCGGTGGTACCTCAGCGCTTCTCCAATGCAGCTCCAGGGTAGAGAGTTGAAGGCATTAGCGATGTCCAGTGACACCGCCAGCACCACGTGTTTCTGGGCCACTGCTTCATGAGTGATCTCCCTCACCCGCATGATTGCGTCGATCGTGGATCTTCCGCGGCGAAACCCGAACTGGTTTGGATCGAGATCCGGACCAGTTTGGGACAGGTGCTCGACGAGGCGGTTCGCGATGATTCGCTCAAAGAGCTTCCCAGCCTCATCAAGTAGGACGATCGGGCGATAAGCCGAGGGAGAGTCCGTGGGGCGTCCTTCCTTTCTGATCAGGACCAGTTTTCCCGTTCTCCATCGCAGTGGAAACTGGCCCTGACGGAGACAGGCGGTGACGAAGGCCCTGAAGCGGTCGTCCAGCTTCTTAAGGCTCAGGACCCACGCGCGGCCCGGTATTCCGTCCGGCCCAGGGGCGACATTCTTGGCCCGGAGTCTCGCGATGGCCACTTCCAACTCCTCATGCGTAACTTCGGGGACGATCCGACTTCCCGACTGGCTGTCCGGATGTTGAGACATCGGCGGCGGGTTATGGTCCGAGCCGTCCGGGAACAGTGCAGAGATGGTTGCCTCCAGTAGGTTTGGTTGGAGACTTTGAGTGAGGGGCGGGGCCCATGGGCGTAGTTTCCCCCGAACCATCCGATACGGGCGACCCCACGGATCTCGATCGAGAGATGCGATGAGTTCTTCGCGGGCTTGTTTCTTCGCCTCCCGAATGGCCTCTTGAAGGGCCTTCTTGGCCGTCCTGTATGCTTCGTACAGCTCCGCCTCCCTTAGAGCTGCGTTCTGTGTGCGGCGGCGTCGTCTGCGGTGTCTTGCGTACTGGCGTCGCTTCGCCACGCAAGCTCGGCGTAAAAGGGCGATGTTATGCGACCACCAGTACACCTGGCGCTTAGGTCTTCCAGGGCGCGCTCGGGGCATCGCCGCGTCACAGATGCTCGTGAGAGCCGAGCAAAGCCAGTCCGCTTCCTGCTGCACGTCTATCGGTCCGCCTGGCGCTGGGCTCCAGGTCTGCACGATCAAGGCCTCCTGGAATGCCTCGTGGTTAAGGCGGCTCAGGGTCCAGCGAGGACTGAGGTCTCTGGGGGCCGTCTGAGCCGGGCCGATGGAGGTGTGGGCGGAGACAGCAAATCGGATGTAACGGTGATCCGATAGCGTCTCCGCCCCCACGATGACACGCCAGTCTTGAACCCGTCGTGCGAACGAAGGGGAGGCAAATGAGAGGTCCACAATGGACCCACCACTTTGTCGGACACATGTGTGGACGGTGCCCGTGTTCAGCACGACCAGTCCATTCTGAACACTCCACTCCAGCAGCGTTTCGCCCTTCGCGTCCGTAGCTGGGCAGCCCCACGCCGGAGATTTGGCATTAAAGTCGCCGAATACCAGCACAGGGCGAGGACGAATCCGGGCGATCGTAGCACTCAGCCGGTCCAGATATACTTCAAATTCGGCTAGATGTCGGTTAGGGGAGAAGTATACCCCCACAGCCGTAAAGTTGCCGACGTCTGCGACGACATATCCGCGGCCCCTCTGGATGTTTTCGAGGGGCGGAGATCCAACTGCGCCGGTCGAGAATATGGCCACGAGTCCGTCGACATCCCCCGCCCACCCAGCAGTGGAGGGAACATAGTAGGGCTCTGCCACGACCGCCAAGTTAATGGACCACTCCGCCAGGCTCTGGAGTAGGAGATCCTGGGCCCTGGCAGAGTGATTTGCGTTCGTCTGAAGGAGCTGCAGATCCATTAGACGGTGTCCATAGCTCTGTCTTCTGATCCTGAGTGGGCCACAGGAGCTGGCTTTGGCCGCTGGCTTGGTGGCGTTAGGGGTTTCTTCTTCTTTGTCGCTTTATTCGACGCGCAGTCTTTGCTTCCGACGTGGTGTTCGGCTGGCTTCTTTGCCTCCGCGCAGACGAGGCAGTGAGGTGTCGCTGTGCATGTATCGGCTTTGTGGCCAGGTTGGCCACACCTGAAGCAGCGGTCCCTGCTGTTCACCGAGAACGTGCATTGAGTTCCCACGTGGCCGTCCAGTAGACAGCAGAAACATCTGACTGGTCTGGGCTTCAAAAGCTTGATCTCCACCGAGACCCAGCCCACCAGAAGCGTCTTCCGGTCCACCATCTTTTGCGCGACTCCAACTGGGCAGTTGATAATGGCAGTTCCGAGGCCCTTTGGCCCCCGACGAATTTCTCCCACCTTAACATCTGCCGCAGGACAATCCTCGGTTTTAGCCACAGCTAGGACTATCTCCTCCTTCGTAGCAGAGTCATCCAGACCAATCAGCCGCATGTTTGCGGTTTTCGTGGGCCTGGAGACACGAACGTCCGTCTCCTGTATCGTCGCTCGCAGTTTCTCTGCGAGCGCATCTGCCTTGCTTCCACTTGTGGCGCCCGGCAATTCCAGCATTCGAGCTCCAGTAGCTGTTAGTTTACAGCGAAGGCCCGTAATGCCGAGCTCTTCCAAGTTGATGGCCTCCTTGGCTCGGCCGAGAACTCCGGCATAGGTAACCCCTCGTTCTTCAGCACCAGGCTGCAGCGTGAGGACTACAGCCGTAGTGGTAGGTGGGCGTAGCCTGTTAGCCTCCTTCTTTTTGTTTTTGGCGGCTTTTTTGCGCGCCTTCTTCTTTTTCTTAGCATCCCCGACGGTCTGCCACTCACCCGGACTGGGCTTAGGGGCAGCCTGTCCAGCAGATGTTTTGCTGGGTTTGGGGGCCGCTTTCTTATTTTGGCCTTTAAGGGGCTTTGGTGCGCTCTTGGCCTGGGCATCCGTCGCAGCTGGAGCTTCCGATGAGACTGCAGGTGGGACTGCAGGTGTGCCAGCTGGAACATGCGTCTTCTCAGAAGACCGCTTCGACGACACCTTTTGAGAGTAAGATGTCGCCGCGGTCGGAGACGGTCTTGAGTCCGAGGCGAGAGGAGGACGGAGAATTCGTCCTTCTAAGAATTCCACTCTCGATAGCACTTTCCCGATCTCTTCCTTGAAGAGTCGGGCGAGTTCTGACTGTTCCGGTGGTGGGTTGGGCGTCTTCGCACGAGGACGCTCCTTCTCCTTCATAGCCAATATGTCGGCCCTTAAGTCGCTCATCTCCTTACTGAGCTCCTCCAGCTGAGCTTTAAGGCGCCTGTTCTGCGCCTGCAAGCGCTTAGTCTCCTCGGAGGCTGTGCGTTGGAGCAGCTCTTCTGCCATCTCCATTATTGAGGTGGCGGCATTTTTGAGGGTCTTTTGGCAGGTGCCCTTGAGACCCTTGCTAACCTTAGCAACGGTCTTTATTGCCGCCACGGAGTCCTCCAGCTTTTTCTTGAGCTCGAGAGCGGTCAATTCGTCCGCGTCGAGCTCTGATGTAGATGCTAGCGACAAACGGGAGCACCGAAAGTTGTCGGTGTTCCCTGCCGCATCCGCTAGGCTTCGGTCGGTTTCAACAATCATTATCTCGGGCGAGGATGCCCGAGATAAAGGCGTCGGTGACCCAACTCTTCCCTTCTTTTGTTTGGGCTTCTCTTTCGGGGCTCGTGGCGTCTTCTCGCTTGAGTCCGATCCTGATCCGCCTTTTTTCTCCTTGTCTAGTGCAGCGTAGCTCCGCTTCCTCACTAGGCGTGTCAAGGTGTTGGCGCTATCAGCGCTTGTCACGCTCGCCATTTCGTCGTCCTCGGACCTTAAGTCCACCTCCTTGCTTACGACTGTTGTATTCGTGAAGAACGAAGAAACAATCGTTTTTGCCAATCCACTTGCAGAATCGTTGTTAAGTCCAGTTTCATTGCCAAGGTCGTCGGTTGCACTTGCGCGCGTGGTGTTGGGTGCCCCCCCCGTATACGTGGGGCGATCCGAGCCCGTGGGCTCAGTAAGGGATTTTGATCCAGCCGCTTTCGCGACTGGTACCCTCCCGGGGAGTTTTTTGTCCTTCACCGTGTTCATGTTTGTTGTGCCTTGGTTTTTATACAGGTCAAGGCACCCTGTTTCCCCTCCCCCCCAGCGCTAGTGACGGAGTTTGGCCCCCCCGCCTTTCAGCCTATCGGCACGCTCGACCTTCGGCATTGGGCATCTTTCATACATCAATCATTCATCCTTTCACCCACACTTATAAATATATACATATATATATAATACACCCCCCTGCGCCACTGACGACGCCCCCGTGATTTTTGCAGGTGGTTGTCTCCACCGGAACGACAAGGGAAATAGGGAGAGGGAAAGGATAGAGCAGTCTGCTTCGCCAGTCAACTCTCACAAGAGAGAAGTACTGGGAGCAGACCTGCCCCTTGAGGATGGGAGAGGGGAAAAGGAAGGAGGGAGGCCCGGTGGCGGCAAGAGCCGCGTGCACATGGCAAACACACCGCGCCGTGTCAGACTATTCGCCATCGCCAACAATAGTCCAGGGAAAACCTAGAAGATTGTGGACGATGCCCAGGGTGCACCAGGCCCTTCCCATTGCCAGTCCCACAGGCGTACCTGATGGGGCTGGCAATGGGAGAGGCACACGAGGAGGTTGTCTGACCTAGCACCCCAACCTAACCTAACCTAACCTAACCTAACCTAACCTAACCTAACCTAACCTAACCTAACCTAACCTAACCTAACCTAACCTAACCTAACCACCGCTACCTGAAAAATAAAACTTCTCATTAGCTACCTCAAATACTTACCTCGCTGTGCGTCCACACTCCCGTAGGATCTCCTGCAATTTTGGTGCCATTCAATTTCAATTCAATTGTCATTTTCGTAGGTTTTATTCGTAATTTAGATTAATTTTCAGTTTTTTCGCCCCCCTCAACATTTTAGTTCTGAATTTTTTACCGTAGTTCAGCTTTTCGCAACCCCCTCGCTGAGACGCGTCCGACGACGTGCCGCACGTGGGGATAGCTCGCCAAAAATTTCAATTTTTTGCCCGCCCACCCACCCAATTGAGGCTTGGCCACATAGATTCAGCTCTAAAAGCATATCATCCATATAAATCTCGTCCGTTTTAACCTTTTTGCAGATCGTTCTTTCTTTTCACACTTAGTAAATTAGTTATTTACAATGTTCACGACACCGCCGGTACGCCGGCCTCCAAAAATTAGAATCGCGAGCCAGGATGCTCCGTCAGATAGTAACAAATTGAAAGTTACCACCCAACCTGCACCCTATATTCCAGCGGGCCAACGCCTTACGCTCAAAGTGACACAGGAGGTACCTCCCCTCCCTGCCACTGCCGATGGGATAAGATGTACTGACTCCTTTGCTGCCGTTCTTCAAACGCTCTCTCAGGCCATAAGCCAGACAATCAAGGACGCGAAGAGTGTCACCGTCGCTAACAAGCGATTCATCATCCTAGCTGCGGAGGAGATTGAGAGGGCAACGAAAATGTTACCAGAGCTGCTGGAAGGGTCATCGCTGCCATCTCAAACTATTCCACAGTCCTCACCACTTGCACGCTCACCCCAGCCTTCATATTTGTTGACTGAGTCCACTCCCCCTTCACAACTGTCAGAGGGTACTGCCTCGGTCGGCTTAGACGACATCAAGAAGCAGATCACTGAGATGCAACAAGGCATGACTCATCTCCTCAACAACATCTCCGAGGACGTCGCGGAAATAAAAGTACGCCAGGAGCAACCACCACCACAGCGCACTTACGCCGCTACGCTCAGCCTCCCCACGCAAACCAGACATGCGCTTGCTGCTGCATCGCAGAACACTAACGCAGTTCCAATTTCCAAACCGGCAATTATAGTTACACCCCGTTCCACTGAATCCACTCATCAGCAGGTAATCCAATCGTGGCGCAAGAACCTTTCATTCCGCGACACAAACTTTGCCCCATCTAAAATCAAACCGGTCTCAAACAACAAACTTCGCGTAGAATTCGACAACACCGCCCAAAGAGATGAGACTCTCAAAAAACTAAAAAATGTCACTGAAATTTCAGCTGAACCAGCCCAAAAACTAAAGCCCATGGCCGTCCTCAAGGGCATCTCTATTGACGTCCCATGCGAAGAACTGACCAAAATCATCATCGGTCAGAATGATGAAATCCGCAACATCTGCTCCGAACCTGAAGACTTAAAGTTCCGATTCAAAAGAAATAACAAAAGAGAACATCTATACAACGCAGTTTTCATCACCACCCCCACCGTATGGAGAAAACTCATGGAAATTCAACGGGTTAACATTGACCACCAAAAAGTACATGTCGAGAACTTCTGTCCACTACTGCAATGTTACACTTGCCTAACATTTGGTCACACTAAAAACAAATGCACATCCACCACCAAAGCCTGCTCTCACTGCGCTTCAGTGAGCCACACCTATGCTACCTGCCCGAAAAAAGACGATAAAACCGCGACCCAATGCTACAATTGCTCCACCCACAATCAGAAACTCAATCTTAAAAATTCCACAAACCACTCAGCTACATCGAACATGTGTCCGAGATTGACACTCGCGATGGAAAATGTTAAGAACATCACCGACTATGGATATTAATAGCAATAGAAATAATCAGGGACTCGGTATCCTACAGTGCAACATTGGACGTGGAAGACAAAGTCAACACGAATTCCTTCATTTTTTCATGAATAGCAACCATAAAATTGCACTCATCACTGAACCGTATGTAGGAGCCCAAACCACTTTTAAAAATCCGCTTGGATGCCAGACCTTCCAATTTTCTCAAGGTATAGACAGAACCAAAGCATGCATTGTAGTTAGGCCCGATGCCGGAGCTGTAATAGGAATGACGCAATACTCTACACCAAATTTAAGCATCATACAACTAACAAAAGCCAAGCAAAAAACATTCATCTGCAGTGTATACGTAGAACCCAACCAAGACAACGCCGACACACTCAATCACTTGGATTACTTTCTTCAATGCAATAGAGGCTCACAGTTTATAATCGGTGGTGATTTCAATGGCTGGCATACCGCCTGGAACTCATCTACCAGCAATAGAAGAGGTCAAGACGTCATGAACTTAATAATATCCAATGACCTGGAAATTTGCAATGAAGGCTCAACTCCCACATTTGAGACAATCACTCACAACATGCCCAGAACATCCATAATAGATCTAACTCTGGTCTCAGGTAACCTAGCACAAAAAGTAACTGATTGGCAAGTTAACATGGATGTATGTCCCAGCTCGGAGCACAACGCCATTCAATTTCACATTTCCAGATCAGCAATTAAAAAACAGACAAATCCGAAATTATCAACATATAAATACAATACCAAACTCGTTGACTGGGAACAGTTTAAATCAAATCTAATTAGCGAAATGGAACTAGCAAACATGAGCACAACTAACGTCAATGCACTTAACCAGGAACAGTTAGAAACATATGTAGTTAATGTCACCCAAACTATCAACAAAACCTGTACAGATACATTCAATTCAAGTAAAAGCTCCAAGAAATATAATCCCTGGTGGAGTGATGAGTTAGAACAACTAAAAAGGAAGGTTATTAGCATGCATCATAAAATACAATCTTTACATCGTCGCGGCATCACACTAGACACTGAACTCATCAACGCACGCAATCAGTTAAAACAAGAATATGCAGATGCCATTAATTACGCTTCAACTAAGAATTTTCGCGAGTTTTGTAACAAACAAGGAAAAGAGGACGTGTGGTCTCTTACCAACCGCCTATTGAAAATGGCCCCGCAACCAAAACCACCGACAACACTCAAAATTGACGGCCGCTTTACAAGCACCAGTCTTGAGACAGCTGATGCCTTATTGCATAAATTCTACCCCGACGACACTCCGGACACGCTAGCGAACCATCAACGCACTCGAGCTGCTGTCTTAACAACACCCAACACTAACGACGACAAGCCGTTCACAGAAGAGGAAGTCCTAAACAGCCTTAGATCAATGAACCCCAACAAGGCACCTGGTCCAGATCACCTTACATCAGATATCTGCTTACAGTTCGCTGAATGCTATCCAACACTTATAACCTCAATTATGAACCGTTGCATCGAACTATCATACTTTCCAACCAGCTGGAAAGAGGCGTTCGTCAAAATTCTCCCCAAACATAATAAATCAGATTACACAGACGTTTCTTCCTATCGTCCAATAGGCTTAATCAACGTATTTGGAAAAACATTAGAAAAACTCATCATCAAACGACTTTCTTTTCACCTACAAACTAATAACCAACTCAACCCACGCCAATATGGATTTAAGGAACAAAAATCTACCATAGACGCTCTCCATTCTGCAATAGATAAAATCAAAGAAGCCAAACGTGATGGACCACTCGCCATCGCGGTCTCTCTGGACATTCAAGCAGCTTTCGATAATGCCTGGTGGCCTGCGCTCTTCCAAAGATTAAAACGCACCCAATGCCCAAAAAACCTGTATAGAATCATACAAAACTATACCGAAAATAGACGAGTCACACTAAACTACGCGGACGCATCCACCTCCAAACCCTTAACACGAGGTTGCATACAAGGTTCAGTATGTGGTCCTACATTTTGGAACCTTATACTGGACGAACTACTAGAGATCTCTCTACCAACCAGCTGCCACATCCAAGCCTTTGCTGACGATGTGCTGCTCGTTGTGAAAGCCAGCAGTGTACCACAGCTTGAACAACTTACCAACAATGCTTTACAGCAAATCCTTGAATGGGGAGCCAAGGTCAAACTACAATTTGGCCCACAAAAAACCCAGCTGCTGGCCTTCTCACCGAAAGCCAAAACAGCTAAAATAAAAATGAATTCAGAACCATTGCAATTCGTACCACACACAAAATTACTCGGAGTCATTTTAGAC
This sequence comes from Pheosia tremula, assembly GCA_905333125.1. Classification (NCBI taxonomy): domain Eukaryota; kingdom Metazoa; phylum Arthropoda; class Insecta; order Lepidoptera; family Notodontidae; genus Pheosia; species Pheosia tremula. The sequence continues at coordinate 30,596 of CAJOTA010000001.1, read as the reverse complement.
GATAATTTAAAATTCATACAGCACGCAAATCATGTCATCACAAAAGCTCAAAAATTATATAAAAATCTATGCAGAATAATCCGGCCTACTTGGGGCATACACTCTGACAACGTTATTACCCTGTACAAACATGTAATAGAACCTACTATCACCTACGCGTCCGGAATATGGGGAACCGCAACCAATTATAAATGCGTACAAAAGAATCTCCTATCACTGCAAAGAGGTTTTGCTATCAAAGCAATCCGTGGGTTCAGAACCATCTCAACAGTTGCGGCGATCTCCCTCGCTGGTTTTACACCTCTTCACCTCAAAGTCAAGGAAGTATACGAGACTGAACAAATAAGGATAACAGGGCGAACACATCACTTACCAGCAAACATTACTCTCGAAAGGCTGTCCTCTCCGGCCTCTCTTCTCCACCCAGCAGATCGAACTCAACTAAAATTTGAAAACGCGACGACACAGGCTGAAATCGATAGCATCTGTGGTAACCAAACACTTCAAATATACACAGACGGTAGCCGACATGATGAGGACAAGGTCGGAGCGGCCTTCGTCGTGTGTACACCAAGCGGCGAAATCACATACACTAAAGAATACAAATTACACAGCTCATGTTCAGTCTTTCAAGCAGAGTTACTAGCTATAGAGGGGGCTTGCCGATGGATTAATAGCAATAACAACAACACCAACTGCTCAGCAATTCTCTCGGACAGCATGTCTGCGCTGTCAGAGATAGGGCGCTCGGACTCCACAAATCCTTTCGTGGTCAGCATCCACACACTCCTGCACCAAATTCCCAATGCGGTCAGGTTTGTGTGGGTGAAGGCTCACATTGGATTGCGGGGCAACGAGGCGGCAGACATGGCAGCTAAACATGCGGCAACTCTCAACAGGCCCCCGGACTATCTCAACTTCCCATTCAGCTTCGCTAAATATAAAATCAAACAGCACATCGCAGAACTAAGTGAAACCTTCTATCATGAAGCGGAACAAGGAGAACACACAAGACGTACCCTGGCGAGCCTCAACGCCATAGCGGAACTCTGGTCTGTAACCAAACCTAGCTTTAGCCTCACCCAGATTCTCACCGGTCACGGTTACCACCGCCAATACCTTCACAGGTTTAAAATAATAGACACTGACAAATGTCCATGCGACGATAACGTCATTCAAACAATAGATCATCTATTAAAAGACTGCCCACGCTATGAGAGACAAAGGATGGAGCACATAACTCTATGTAACTTCCAGGAAGTCGATCCATTTGTAATCAATGAATTAACAAAGAAAATATCATGCCTAAAATCATTTGAAAAACTCACCGAACGAATAGTCTCTACTCTAAAAGAGTATAACAACACGTAAATCAATCTGTAAAATAAAAACACTCAATCGTTAATGACTAAAATAAGCAACTCAACTACACTAATTAGCTAACTAACTAACTAACTAACTAACTAACTAACTAACTAACTAACTAACTAACTAACTAACTATCTAACTAACTAACTAACTAACTAACTAACTAACCAACTAACTAACTAACATACTAACTAACATACTAACTAACTAACTAACATACTAACTAACTAACTAACTAACTAACTAACTAACTAACTAACTAACTAACTAACTAACTTACTAACTAACTAACTAACTAACTTACTAACTAACTAACTAACTAACTAACTAACTAACTAACTAACTAACTAACTAACTAACTTACTAACTAACTAACTAACTAACTTACTAACTAACTAACTAACTAACTTACTAACTAACTAACTAACTAACTAACAAACTACAAACTATAAAATATAAAATTTTAAAATAAAAACAAAACAGCAAATAAAAGTCAACAATCAACTTTCACACGACTTCTGATTTCGTATCCCAATAGCGAAATCAGAAGGCGATAAATATCAAACTCTGAAATCCTCTAGCTGTAATAATAGTTAGAGGCCGCAAAAAAAAAAAAAAAAAAAAAAAAAAAAAAAAAAAACCTAACCTAACCTAACCTTTTTTTTTTTTTTTTTTTTTTTTTTTACAAGGGGAAATGCGTTACGCATCCCCTCTCGCCCGGGGGGACGAGAGGGGTATGTGGGACTCCCCGGCAGAGTGCCGGTATACCCACTAAAACCCCTTGGTCCGCCATCACCGCCTTTGAGTGGGGCGCCACAGGATCGCACTCGGCATACTACTGTGGCGCCCCGGCGGCCGGCCCGGGTGTTGGTCCCAGGCCGCAGACATCAGGAGGGGTGCCTGTTGGCACCCTCCGTCGTGGGGACTTTGTGTGGGCAGGTGGTCCCCCGACCCCCTGCCCTAGTCCCCTTCGACGTCCTCCTCTTACGGCGGGGGAAGAAGATGCGCATAGCGCCTTCTCCGTCTCCCCCGCCGTGCTCTTCGGAGCGGGTCGGCTTGGGCGTCTCCCTCCCTGACCCGCTCCGCGGCCTCCTTTTGCGCCATGACGGATTCGCAAAAGGAGGCCATTGCCCTCCAGCACCTCTCGCTGCTGAGCATGGCAGCTACCACGCTCTGCAGCGAGAGGTCCCTCCCCACGACGCTCACGAGGTCGTGCCTCCTCGGCCCCCAGGCCACGCACTCCTCCAGCGTGTGACGCACCGTGTCCACCGGTGCGCCACACGCGTGGCAGATGGGGGTCGGCTCCCGCCCCGCGATCTGGTGCAGGTACTTACCGAAGCACCCATGCCCGGTAAGTACCTGCGTCAACCTGTAGGAGAGGGCGCCGTGCCCCCTCTTCAACCAGCCAGCCAAGTGGGGGCGGACCGCCTCCACCGTCTCGCGGCCATAGGCGGGGGACGCCAGTTGCTCCCCCCACCTCAGCACCACCTCCTCTTGGCACCGCCTTCTTGTGCGCCGCACCATATCCCAGTCCGGTGCGGCGCCTGCCACCCGTCCCTCCGCGCGGAGACGGTATACCGCCGCTAGGACCTCCGCTTGGAGTTCCCAGGGCGGCTCCCCCGCCAGGAGTGTCGCTGCCGTCCAGGAGACTGTTCTATAGCCCCTTATGGCCCTCACCGCTATGATCCTCTGCGGTCTCCGCAGGAGGATCTTATTATCAGCGGTGAGAGCCTCCGCCCAGATGGGGGCCCCGTACAGTGCCATGCTCCGGATAATTCCGGAGTATAGGCGTCTGCACGCCGACTTGGGCCCCCCTACGTTAGGCAACAGTCTCCCTAGGGCGGCAGCCGCGGACACAAGTTTGGGGGCCAACTGCGCAAAGTGTGCCTTAAACCCCCATCGGCCGTCCAATATAAGGCCCAGATACTTCATCTGGGCCTTGACGTTTATCGCCTCCCCTCGCACGACAATCTGCGCGCCCCGGGGAGGCCCCCTCCGCGGCCCATGGAAGAGGAGGGCCTCCGTTTTGTCGAGGGCGACCCTCAGACCTAACTGGTGGACCCGCTCCACAACGAGCGCGGTCCCCACCGTCGCCCTTCTTGCCACCTCCTCCCAGCTCTTCCCACGAACCGTGATGAGGGTGTCGTCCGCATAGCAGATCACCCTCATCCCGGGGAGAAGCGGCCCCCGAAGGAGCCAGTCAAAGCCGATGTTCCACAGGGTGGGCCCCAGCACTGACCCCTGTGGAACCCCGCGCTCCACCGCCCGACGGCTTAGGCCCCCAGACCTCCCCTCCCACACGACCCGGCGATCCCGCAGGTATGCCAACAACAGCCTCCTGAGATAGAGAGGCACTCTATGATACCGGAGTGCCTCCCCCAACGTCTCAAACGGTAGGCTGTTGAACGCATTCCTCACATCCAGCGAGACCGCCAGCAGGATCTCCCCCCTCTCCACCGCCTCTCTGGAGAGGCCCTTCAGTTGGTCCAGGGCGTCCATGGTCGAGCGACCAGCCCTGAACCCCCACTGGGCCTCCGACAGCCTTGGCCCAACCTCCTCGAGGTGCCGGACGAGACGAGAAACGAGAATCCTCTCGAGGAGTTTCCCCACCTCGTCCAGCAGCACGATAGGTCTGTAGGCCGACGGCAGCTCCGGGGGGCGACCCTCCTTTGGGAGGAGACATACCCTCCCCTCCCTCCACAGATCCGGGAACTGCCCAGTCCGCAGACACTCCCCAAACAGTTCCCGAATCCGGTCCCGCAGAGGTCCAGCAGCCAAATAGACCACCGCACCTGGAACACCGTCCGGACCCGGTGCCCTCCTCCTCGTGCGGAGACGGTCGAGGGCATCGTCCATCTCCTCCTCCTCTATAGGAGGGGCCGCTAGACCGTCTTCCTCCAGCACCGGTGGAGTCATCCTCGGAGGGACAAAATTCTCAGGGGCGGCTGGAAACAGCTCACCCATGATCCGTCCGAGGAGGTCCGGCGGGAGGGTCTCGGTCGGAGGTGCACCCCGGCCCCGGAGTTTCTTCCGGGCCGCCCGATAGGGACGTCCCCAGGGGTCCCTGTCCAGGTCCGCTAGGACCTCTCCATCCGCTCGCTCCTTGGCCCGGCAAATGGCCAGCTTGAGCGCCTCCCTGGCCTGATAGAGGGCGTCCTTAAGGCGAGCCTCCAAGACCGGGTCGCGGCCGTTCTGCCTACGGCACCGCACGTACTCCCTCCGTGCGGCACCGCATGCAACCCTGAGGTCCCCGATCTCGGCGGACCACCAGTAGACCCTCCGGTAGCCGGGCCGTCGCCGGACCCTCGGCATGGCCGCATCGCAGACTTGCTGCAAGGCACTCCGTATGCGACCCGCCAGCTGGTCAACGCTGGCCTCCTCTACCCTGGAGGATGCCCAACGCTGCACGATGGCCGCTTCTCCGGCCAGCTCCCTGTCCAGCCGGCTCAGGGCCCATCGAGGGAAGCAGCTGGGACCTCTCGGAAGGTCCGTCTGTCCCGCGGGGGCGGAGATTCCGAACCGGACATATAAATGGTCCGATAGGGTCTCCACCCCCGATTCCACCCGCCAGTCCGAGATCCTGCGTGCGATAGCGGGGGTGGCAAACGAAATGTCCACCACGGACCCCCCCGTATGCCGCACGCAGGTGTGGACATCCCCCCGGTTTAGGAGGGACAGGCCGCACAGGACCGCCCATTCTTGGACGGCCCTCCCTCTAGGGTCCGTGGTGGGATTGCCCCACTCCTGGGCCTTGGCATTGAGGTCGCCGAGAACTAAGAGGGGCCTCGGCGACCATCTGCAAATCGCAGCCCTGACGGAGTCGAGAAATACTTCAAACTCCGCCAGACTGCGATTAGGGGAGAAGTACACGCCCACGATCGCGTATTCCCCCCACCCAGCCACCACGTACCCTAACCCCCTCTCTAACGTTGAGAGGGGAACTTCGGAGCCGACCCTGGTGGTGACCGCCACCAAGCCGTCTATGTCCCCCGCCCAATGTGTGTGCGAGGGAACATAATATGGCTCGCAAGCCACCGCCACATTCACCCCCCACTCCGCCATAGACTGTAAGAACAGGTCTTGAGCCCCGGCGGAGTGGTTCAGGTTCGCCTGGAGGAAATTGTTATGTCGTGATAGATTCATTCCGACATAACACTTTCCTCCCGCGCCTGCTGGCGTCCGGCTCCTGTGGCGGTCGTGGGCCGTGCGGCCGCCTTACCATTCAATTGGGGGGGGTTGCACAGCGCCCCACCCATATCATGCCCGGAGGGCCTGCCAGCGTCAGCGCACACTGCACACCTGGGCTTCGCCGAGCAGCTAGAAGCTTTATGGCCCTCGCACCCGCATCGGAAGCATAGGGCGCTTCGGTCCACCCCCGATGGGCACCTGGCCTTGGCATGACCAAGTCCCATGCACCTATAGCAGCGCATGGGACGCTGTTGAAGTGCCTCCACCCTGGCCGCACTCCACCCTACCAGGATTTGCCCCGCATCGGACAGCACTTTGGCAGCCGCCACCGGGCACTGGACGACTATGGCGCCCATGCCCCCAGGTCCAGTGCGCACCTCTCTCGCCCTGATGAGGCCCTCCACGCAACCTCCGACCTTCGCTACCGCTGCAACCACCTTCTCCTTGGTGGCCGAGTCGTCCAGTCCCGTAATCCGTATCTCCGCGGATTTGGTGGGCCGGACGACCTCGGCCATCCCCTCAAGTGCTGTACGAAGCTTCTCCGCAAGCTCGTCGGCCTTCTCTGGAGTCTGTCCCTTCGGCAGCTCAAGCAGTCTCGCCCCGGTGGCCCCTTGACGGAACTTCAGGGACTCAATCCCCAGCTCCGCCAGATCCACCTTTTCAGCAGCGTGGGACAGGATGTGACTATAAGTCACTCCCGCTGCAGCTGCATCCTCCCGCACCTTGATGACTACGACCGAAGTGCGGGGAGGGGCTAGCTTCTGCTTGGTTGGAGCCTTCGCCACCGTCTTATTAGAAGGAGTCCCTTGCGGTGCTGCGGCAGCTTGACTCCTCTTGCCCTTCCCTTTTCCCTTCCTGGACCCGGTGACGAGCGTGAACCCGCCCTCCGAGTCCACAGGGGCATCATCGGGGACAGGCGCTGCCATCTCCGACACAGGCTGCGCTGGCTTCACTGGAGCCGAAGCCTTAGAGGCCCTCGGCTTAGCCGCCGGCTTAGTACGGACCATAGACGGGCCCGGTCGGGCTCTGACTGGCCCCTCCACGTCTGAAACCGGCACTGCCGGCTGCCGCCGCTTGTCAGCCGCCAAGGGCGGGCGGTGCACCACCGCCGGCAAGAGGCGCTCCTCAATGCCAGCAAAGCGGGCACTCACCATCTCGCCCACCGACGTGACGATGGAGCGCTTGAGCTCCTCCACCATGTTCGCATCCAACCCAGGTTGAGCAGACGATTGAGCAGACGAAGCCGGCTCCTTAGCCGCCGCAATCGTTCTCCTCATTCCCTCAAACTCGCGGCGATGGGCCACCAGTTCAGCCTTCAGGGCTTCAACCTCCCTCCGTAACACCCCGTTATCGCGTCGGAGACGTCGCGTCTCGTCTGCTTCAGGCCTCGCCACCAACACCTCGACCACCTCCTGCAGACTCGATGCTGCGTCCTTCAGCCGTTTCACCATCGGTCCCTGAAGGTGCCCCGACTTCTTGGCCACCTCATAAATGGAGGTCACACAATGACCGGCCATAGCCCGCAGCTCCTCCGACGAGCGTGTCTCGGGACCCGGATTGTCCGAGGTCGTCCCCTCCGCTGGGTCCAAGACAGGCGAGGGCACCCCTTTTCGGAATGCTCTCGCCCTCAAAGCCCTGTCCAGAGCTTCCTCCTCAGCCTCCGCCTCGAGCCCTTTGAGCTCCGCCCTTGCTCGCGTCAAACCCGAACCTCGGGCGGCACCCGCAGGCTTCCCGCGGCGCGCAGTCGGCACCTTCGCCGCAACCACCTCTATTTCCGAGTCGGAGTCTGAAATCCCCGACTCGAACACCCCCCACGTCCGCTTACTCCCCCCCCTGATGGTGCTGGAATCGGAGTCCATCGCTGGAACACCGATTCAAGCACTCTCAGTGGACACACACACAACAAACACACAGAAACAACAAGAAAACACAAGAAAAACGCCCAAAAACACCCGACAGAACCGACTTTTGGGGCCCTAAAAAGGGCCTTTCCAACCACACACAGGGTGTGGAAGTACTACCAAAAGCCCTAAACAACAACCTCTAAACGACCAACAGAAAACACCATTAACAATCAAAACATCCGAAACTCATCCAACCCAAAAGACCAAAAGACACACCAACCTTTTTTTTTTTTTTTTTTTTTTTTTTTTTTTAAAGGAGGAAAAATGCCTACGCATGCCACCCCGCCGAGGGCACGACGGGGTGGGTATGTCCGACTCGCACGGACTAAAAAACCCCCTGTTCTCCTTCCACTGCCTGATGCCAAAGCTGCGGGATCGCTTGCGCATGCTCTACGCGGCTCCGGCAGGCCTTGGTCCGCTACGGACCTCTTCTTTGAGCTTCTAGCCCAGTCTGCTCCAATGAGGACGGCTTCGCGTCCGTCTCCTTCTTGGGCCGTTGCTGGTCGAATGACGGGTTGCCCTCCCCGCCACTCGCAGGCCTGGTCTTACGGCGGTCGCAGGTCAGCGGCTGCGTGCGCTCTGCGGCGCCTGCCCGGGCGTCTTTGACGGAACGGGAGCAAGGTGGTCGCTTCCCGTTCCCTTTCCGCTTCTTCCTTTGCCGCCATCACAGTCTCACAGAATGAGACGACGGCCTCCCACGCGCTTTCGTTTCGGACCATCGATCTGACGACTGATGGGAGCGTGAGGTCCTGCGTTTGGAGAGTGATAGATAGACCACTCCTCGCCTGGGCCCATGTAGGGCAGTCTCGTAGGGTGTGCTCGGCGGAGTCTCTGGGGTCCCCGCAGTGATGGCACTCTTCCGTCTCCTCGCGCCCGATCCGGCACAGATACCGCCCGAAACAACCATGTCCGGAGAGCACCTGTGTCAGACGGAACGTAAGGGTGCCATGATGTCTGTTCAGCCATTCCCCGAAAACCGGTTGTATGGCAGCGACAGTGGTATGTCCGGCGACAGGATGGGCGAGAGATTCGCCCCATGCTTCGATCGCTGCTGTCTGTAGCTCCTTCCTCTTCCTGTTGACGTGGTCAAACTCGCATGGTTGGCCTCCCAACAGCGCTTCTCGTCGCCACCTGAACAGTAGCGCCAGCGCTTTGGCCTCCAGTGACCAAGGAGGCGTGCCGGCTAATAATGTGGCCGCATCAAACGATACTGTCCGGTAGCCTCTGGCCACCCTAACCGCCATCGCGCGTTGCGGCCTGCGTAGCAGGGCAGTGTTTCTGCCCGTCATGTTTTCGGCCCATATGGGGGCCCCGTAAAGGGCCATGGACCTCACAATTCCGGTGAAGAGCCTTCTGCAGGCAGCGTTCGGACCTCCCAGGTTCGGCAGCAAAGATGATAGTGCCGCCGCCGTGCCCGATAGCTTGGGAGCAAGCTTCTTGAAATGCTGCTCGAAACGCCACCTGCCGTCCAGCAGTAACCCTAGATATTTTAGGGTAGGCCCCACATCTATACGCACACCCGCCACAATGATGTGTGGGTTTGGGGGTGGGGCGTTTCTTGCGCCATAAAAGGCCATCGCCTCCGATTTATGAAGGGCCACTTCCAGGCCCAGCCTTCTGATCCGTCCAATGACCTGCGACACACCCGCCGTGGCTAGTAGAGCTGCCTGGCGATGGGAGCTGCCTCTCGCTGTCACCAATGTGTCGTCGGCGTAACAGGTCACTGAGACTCCGTGCAGCAGGGCCCCGCGAAGAACCCAGTCGTAGGCGATGTTCCACAGGGTCGGCCCAAGAACCGAACCCTGTGGGACACCGCATGTTATGGTCCGCTGTGTCCATCCATCACGACCCGGATAGGAGATCGATCGTGTGGATAGATAATCTTCAATGGTATTGCGGAGATACGCTGGCACCCGGTGGTACCTCAGCGCTTCGCCGATGCAGCTCCAGGGTAACGAGTTGAAGGCATTAGCGATGTCCAGTGACACCGCCAGCACCACGTGTTTCTGAGCCACCGCTTCTTGAGCGATCTCCCTCACTCGCATGATTGCGTCGATGGTGGATCTTCCGCGGCGAAACCCAAACTGATTTGGATCGAGATCCGGCCCAGTTTGTGACAAGTGCTCGACGAGGCGGTTTGCGATTATTCGCTCAAAGAGCTTCCCAGCCTCGTCAAGTAGGACTATCGGACGATAAGCCGAGGGAGAGTCCGCGGGGCGTCCTTCTTTCCTGATCAGGACCAGTTTTCCCGTCCTCCATCGCAGTGGAAACTGGCCCTGTCGGAGACAGGCGGTGACGAAGGCCCTGAAGCGGTCGTCCAGCTTCTTCAGGCTCAGGACCCACGCACGGCCCGGTATACCGTCCGGCCCAGGGGCGACATTCTTGAGTCGGAGTCTCGCGATGGCCACTTCTAACTCCTCACGCGTCACTTCAGGAATGGTCTGATTTCCCGACTGGTTACTGCCGTCCGAATGCTGAGACATCGGCGGCGGATTATGGTCCGAGCCGTCCGGGAACAATGCCGAGATGATTGACTCGAGTAGGGCTGGTTGGAGACTTTGTGTAAGGGGCGGGGTCCATGGGCGTAGTTTACCCCGAACCATTCGATACGGGCGCCCCCACGGGTCTCTATCGAGTGATGCGATTAATTCTTCACGGGCCTGTTTTTTCGCCTCCCGAATGGCTTCCTGGAGGATCTTCTTGGCCGTCCTGTAGGCTTCGTAAAGTTCCGCCTCCCTTAACGCTGCGTTTTGTGTACGGCGGCGTCGTCTGCGGTGCCTTGCGTACTGGCGTCGCTTCACCACGCAAGCTCGGCGTAAAAAGGCGATGTTTTGCGACCACCAGTACACCTGGCGCTTAGGTCTTCCGGGGCGCGCTCGGGGCATTGCCGCGTCACAGATGCTCGTGAGAGCCGAGCAAAGCCAATCCGCTTCCTGTTGCACGTCTTGATGTCCACTTGGAGCTGGACTCCAGGTCTGCACAGTCAGGGCCTCCTGGAAGGCTTCATGATTAAGACGGCTCAAGGTCCAGCGAGGACTGAGGTCTCTGGAGGCCGTCTGAGCCGGGCCGATGGAGGTGTGGGCGGAGACAGCAAATCGGATGTATCGGTGATCCGATAGCGTCTCCGCCTCCACGATGACACGCCAGCCACGAACCCGTCGTGCCAACGAAGGAGAGGCAAATGTTAGGTCCACAATGGACCCACCACCTTGCCGGACACATGTGTGGACGGTGCCCGTGTTCAGCACGACCAGTCCGTTTTCCACGCTCCACTCTAACAGCGTTTCTCCCTTCGCATCCGTAGCTGGACAGCCCCATGCCGGAGATTTGGCATTAAAGTCGCCAAATACCAGCACAGGGCGTGGATGAATCCGGGCGATGGCAACGCTCAGCCGGTCCAAGAATACCTCGAACTCGGCTAAATGTCGATTGGGGGAGAAATATATCCCCACCGCCGTGAAGTCACCGACGTCTGCGATGACATATCCGCGGCCCCTCTGGATGTTTTCGAGGGGCGGAGAGCCAACTGCGCCGGCCGAGAGTAAGGCCACTAGCCCGTCGAGATCCCCTGCCCACCCAGCAGTGGAGGGAACAAAGTAGGGCTCTGCCACAACCGCCAAGTTAATGGACCACTCCGCCAGGCTCTGGAGAAGGAGATCCTGAGCCCTGGCAGAGTGATTTGCGTTGGTTTGTAGGAGCTGTAGATCCATTAATTGGTGTCCATAGCTCTGTCCTTCGTTCTTGTGTGCTCCTCAGCAGCTGGCTTTGGCCGTTTGCTTGGTGTCGTTAGGGGTGCCTTCTTCTTTGTCGCTTTATTCGACGCGCATTCCTTGCTCCCGACGAGGTGTTCGGCTGGCTTGTTTGCCTCCGCGCAGACGAGGCAGTGAGGTGTCGCCGAGCATGTGTCGGCTTTGTGGCCAGGTTGGCCGCACCTGAAGCAGCGATCTCTGCTGTTTACCGTGAACGTACACTGCGTTCCCACGTGGCCGTCCAGCAAACAGCAGAAGCATCGAACTGGCCTGGGCTTCAGTAGCTTGACTTCCACCGAGACCCAGCCCACCAGAAGCGTCTTCCGGTCCACCAACTTTTTTGCAGCTCCAACTGGGCATGTAATAATGGCAGTTCCGAGGCCTTTTGGCCCCCGACGAATTTCTCCCGCCTTTATTTCTGCCTCGGGACAGTCCCCGGTCTTGGACACAGCTAAAACTATTTCTTCTTTCGAAGCTGAGTCATCCAGGCCAATCAGCCGCATGTTTGCGGTTTTTGTGGGCCTGGAGACACGAACGTCCGTCTCCTGTATCGTCGCTCGCAGTTTCTCTGCGAGCGCATCTGCCTTGCTTCCACTTGTAGCGCCCGGCAATTCCAGCATTCGAGCTCCAGTAGCTGTTAGTTTACAGCGAAGGCCCGTAATGCCGAGCTCCTCTAAGTTGATGGCCTCCTTGGCTCGGCCGAGAACTCCGGCATAAGTGACCCCTCGTTCTTCAGCACCAGGTTGCAGGGTGAGAACTACAGCCGTCGTGGTAGGTGGGCGTAGCCTGTTGGCCTCCTTCTTTTTGTTTTTGGCGGCTTTTTTACGCGCCTTCCTCTTTTTCTTCGCATCCCCGACGGTCTGCCACTCGCCCGGACTGGGCTTAGCAGCAGCCTGCCCAGCAGATGTTGTACTGGGTTTGGGGGCCGCTTTCTTCTTTTGGCCTTTTGGGGGCTTTGGTGCGCTCTTGGCCTGGGCATCCGTCGCAGCTGGGGCTGCCGATGGGACTGCAGGTGGAACTGCAGTTGTGCCATGTGCTACGGTTGCATGCGTCTTCTCAGAAGACCGCTTCGACGACACCTTTTGAGAGTAAGATGTCGTCGCGGTCGGAGACGGTCTTGAGTCCGAGGCAAGAGGAGGACGAAGAATTCGTCCTTCTAAAAATTCAACTCTCGCTAGCACTTTCCCGATCTCTTCCTTGAAGAGTCGGGCGAGCTCTGTCTGTTCCGGTGGTGGGTTGGGCGTCTTCTCACGAGGACGCTCCTTCTCCTTCATGGCCGATATGTCGGCCCTTAAATCGCTCATCTCTTTGCTGAGCTCTTCCAGCTGAGCTTTAAGGCGTCTGTTCTGCGCCTGTAAGCGCTTAGTCTCCTCAGAAGCTGTGCGTTGGAGCAGCTCTTCTGTCATTTCCATTATAGCGGCGGCGGCATTTTTAAGGGTCTTTTGGCTAGTACCCTTGAGACCCTTGCTTATTTTGGCAACAGTCTTTATCGCCGCCACTGAGTCCTCCAGCTTTTTCTTCAGCTCTAGAGCGGTTAGTTCGTCCGCGTCGAGCTCTGACGTCGATGCCAACGACAAACGAGAGCATCGAAGATTGTCGGTGTTCCCGGCCGCTGGACTTCGGTCGGTCTCCACTATCATTATGTCAGGCGAGGATGCCCGAGATAAAGGCGTCGGTGGTCCAACTCTTCCCTTCTTTTGTTTAGGCTTCTCTTTCGGGGCTCGTGGCGTCTTCTCGCTCGAGTCCGATCCTGATCCGCCTTTCTTCTCCTTGTCTAGTGCAGCGTAGCTCCGCTTCCTCACTAGGCGTGTCAAG
>CAJOTA010000001.1:0-10000 GCA_905333125.1 Pheosia tremula | reverse complement strand
ATGTTCCACAGGGTGGGCCCCAGCACAGAACCCTGTGGAACACCACGCTCCACCCGCTGCCAGGCGAGACCTCCGTCCCTCCCCTCCCACACCACCTGACGGTCCCGCAAATATGCCATCAACAGTCTCCTGAGATAGGGCGGCACTCCGTGATACCGGAGCGCTTCAGCCAGAGTCTCAAATGGGAGACTGTTGAAGGCATTGCGGACGTCCAGCGAAACCGCCAGGAGGACATCTCCCCCCTCTACCGCCTCCCGGGCCAGGGTCTTCAGCTGGTTCAGGGCGTCAATGGTCGAACGACCAGCCCTGAACCCCCACTGTGCCCCCGACAATCCGGGCCCGTCTCCCTCAAGGTGCCGGACGAGGCGAGACACGAGGATCCTCTCCAGGATTTTCCCCACCTCGTCCAACAGCACGATGGGCCTATACGCCGACGGTAGCTCCGGGGAGCGTCCCTCTTTTGGGAGGAGGCAAACTCTCCCCTCCTTCCAGAGCTCCGGGAACCGTCCAGTTCGTATGCACTCATTGAACAGTTCCCGGAGCCGATCCCCCAGAGATTTGGCAGCCAGGAAGACAACCTTGCCCGGCACCCCATCCGGGCCCGGTGCCTTCTTCCTCCTCCGGAGACGGTCTAGGGCCTCGTCCATCTCTTCCTCTTCTATGGAGGGAGGGGGCTCCAGACCGTCCCCATCAGTCACTGGCAGAGCCATCCTAGGAGGGGTGAAGTCCTCGGGGGCAGCCGGGAACAGCTCCCCCATGATCCGCCCAAGAAGGTCCGGCGAAAGGGTCTCCGTCGGAGGTGCGCCCTGGCCCTGGAGCTTTTTCCTGGCCGCACGAAAGGGACGCCCCCAAGGGTTCCGATCAAGTTCGGCCAGGACTTCACCGTCCGCCCGCTCCTTGGCCCTGCAGATGGCCGACTGGAGCGCCTCTCTGGCCTGGCTGAGGGCGTCCTTGAGACGGGCCTCCAGCGCCGGGTCCCTGCCGTTATGCCTGCGGCACCGCACGTATTCTCGACGCGCAGCGCCGCATGCCGCCCTGAGGTCCCCTATTTCGGCGGTCCACCAATACACCTTACGGTAGGCAGGCCGCCGCCGGACCCTGGGCATGGCCGCATCGCAGACCTGTTGCAGAGCCCAGCGCATGCGGCCTGCCAACTCGTTCACGTTGGCGCCCTCCGCTCTGGGGGAGGAGGCCCACCGCTGGACTATGGCCGCCTCGCCGGCCAGCTCCCTATCCAGCCGGCTCAGGGCCCAGCGCGGGAAGTGACTGGACCCCCCCCCTGAGGGGGTCCGCCTGTCCCGAGGGGGCGGAGATTCCGAACCGGATATACAGATGGTCCGATAAGGTCTCCGCCCCCGTCTCCACCCGCCAGTCCAAGATCCTGCGTGCGATAGCGGGGGTGGCGAACGAAATGTCCACCACGGACCCCCCCGTATGCCGCACGCAGGTGTGGACGTCCCCCCTATTAAGGAGGGACAGGCCGCACAGGACCGCCCATTCTTGGACGGCCCTCCCTCTCAGGTCAGTGGCGGGGTTGCCCCACTCCTGAGCCTTCGCGTTGAGGTCGCCGAGTACTATCATGGGCCTCGACGACCATCTGCAGATCGCAGCCCGCACGGAGTCGAGAAAAGACTCGAACTCCGCCAGACTGCGATTAGGGGAGAAGTACGCGCCGACTATCGCGTACTCTCCCCACCCCGCCACCACGTATCCCGACCCCCTCTCTAACATTGAGAGGGGAACGTCGGAGCCGACCCTGGTGGTGACCGCCACCACGCCGTCTATGTCCCCCGCCCAATGTGAGTACGAGGGGACATAGTATGGCTCGCAAGCCACCGCCACATTCACCCCCCACTCCGCCATGGACTGCAAGAACAGGTCTTGAGCCCCGGCGGAGTGGTTCAGGTTCGCCTGAAGGAAACTGGAATGTCGTGATGGATTCATTCCGACATTACAGTTTCCTCCCGCGCCTGCTGGCGTCCGGCCTCAGTGGCGGTCGTGGGCCGTGCGGCCGCTTTGCCCTTCATAACGGGGGGATTGCAGAGCGCCCCCCCCATGTCGTGCCCGGATGGCTTGCCGGCGTCCGCGCACACCGAGCACCTTTGCGCCGCCTTGCAGCTTGCCGCTCTATGTCCCTCGCGGCCGCA
Source organism: Pheosia tremula (assembly GCA_905333125.1). Lineage (NCBI taxonomy): Eukaryota > Metazoa > Arthropoda > Insecta > Lepidoptera > Notodontidae > Pheosia > Pheosia tremula. The sequence goes on along the minus strand of CAJOTA010000001.1, from coordinate 7,853 downwards.
GCGGAAGCACATTTTGCTGCGGTCCACCCTCGAGGAGCACATAGCGACGGCGTGGCCGAGCCCCATGCATCTGTAGCAGCGCATGGGGCGCTGCTGCAATGCCACGACGCTGGCCGAGCTCCATCCTACGAGGATGTTGCCGGCATCAGCCAGCTTTTTGGCCACCGACACCGGGCACTGGACCACTATGGCGCCCATACCCCCCGGCCCAGAGCGCACCTCCCTCGCCCTGATGAGACCTTCCGCACAGCCTCCGGCCTTTGCCACTGCTGCGACCACCCTTTCCTTAGTGGCCGAGTCGTCCAGTCCGGTTATCCGGATGTCAGCGGATTTTGTGGGCCGGACGACCTCGGCCATTCCCTCCAGGGCTGTGCGGAGTTTCTCCGCCAACTCGTCCGCCTTTTCAGGAGTCTGCCCCTTCGGCAACTCCAGCAACCTAGCCCCGGTGGCCCCCTGACGGAACTTAAGGGACTCAATCCCCAGTTCCGCCAGGTCCACCTTCTCCGCCGCATGCGACAGAATGCGGCTGTAGGTCACGCCCTCCGCCGCCGCCTCCTCCCGCATCTTTATCACCACCACAGAGGTGCGAGGAGGGGCAAGCTTCGGCTTCGCCGGGGCCTTCGCCTTCGCCGGGGCCACCGCAGGGGCCACTGCCTTAGCAGAGGGAGCACCCTGCGATGCAGCAGGGGCTCCACTCTTCTTCCCCTTACCTTTCCCCTTCTTCGACCCGGTGACGAGTGTGAACTCGCCCTCCGGGTCAACAGGGGCAACTTCAGGGGTAGGCATCACCACCTCCCCCACAGACTGCGACGGCCTTGCCGGGACCGAGGGGCTCGCTGCCTTCTTGGGTGGCTTGGCACGAACCCCTGACGGCCCCGGACGAGCCCTGACAGGGCCCTCAACCTCCGACACAGAAGCGGCCGCCTGCCGTTTCTTGTCTGCCGCAAGAGGTGGGCGATGCACCACCGCGGGCAGCAAGCGCTCCTCGATACCCGCAAAGCGGGCGCTGACCATCTCGCCCACTGAGGTAACGATAGAGCGCTTGAGCTCCTCGACGAAGTCGACGTCCAGGCTCGGCAAAGCGGAGGACTCTGGCACCTTGGTAGCCGCCATCGTCTTCCTCATTGCCTCAAATTCTCGGCGATGGGCCGCCAGCTCGACCCTCAGGGCCTCTGTCTCCTTGCGGAGTATGTTGTTGTCGCGTCGAAGACGACGCGACTCATCGGCCTCCGGCCTCGCCACCAGCACCTCCACGATCTCCTGCAGTTTAGACGCCGCGTCCTTCAACCGCTTGATCATCGGGCCCTGCAGGTGCCCCGACTTCCTCACCACCTCCAGAATAGAGGTCACGCTGTGCCCCGCCAACGCCCGCAACTCCTCAGACGTGTGTGTCTCCGTACCCGGATTGTCCGAGGTCACGCCCTCCAACGGATCCAACACAGGCGAGGCCGCCCCCTTGCGGAACGCTTTAGCTCGCATTGCCCGGTCCAGTGCCACCTCCTTGGCCTCCTCCTCTAGCTCCTTGAGCTCCAACCTTGCTCGGGTAAGCCCCGACCTACGAGCCGCACCCGCAGGCTTCCCACGGCGTGCAGTCGGCACCTTCGCCGCAACCACCTCGGTTTCGGAGTCTGAATCCGAGATTCCAGACTCGAACACCCCCCACGTCCTTTTGCTCCCTCCCCTGACGATGCTGGAATCGGAGTCCATCGCTGGACACCGATCCAAACACCCACAGTGAACACAAGAACAAGAAACACCCAGAAACTACAAGAAAGAAAAGAAAAAACGCCCACAAACACCCGACAGAACCGACTTTTGGGGCCCTAAGAAGGGCCTTTCCAACCACACACAGGGTGTGGAAGTACTACCAAAAGTCCCGAAACAATCCCTAAAACAACCAACAGAAAGCACCATCCAAAAGCAAAAACCAAGATTTTCAAAAGACACCAAAAATGTGGAACGCTTCACCAAAAAGACACACCGGGTGGCAGATTTTAACCTAACCTAACCTAACCTAACCTAACCTAACCTAACCTAACCTAACCTAACCTAACCTAACCTAACCTAACCTAACCTAACCTAACCTAACCTAACCTAACCTAACCTAACCTAACCTAACCTAACCTAACCTAACCTAACCTAACCTAACCTAACCTAACCTAACCTAACCTAACCTAACCTAACCTAACCTAACCTAACCTAACCTAACCTAACCTAACCTAACCTAACCTAACCTAACCTAACCTAACCTAACCTAACCTAACCTAACCTAACCTAACCTAACCTAACCTAACCTAACCTAACCTAACCTAACCTAACCTAACCTAACCTAACCTAACCTAACCTAACCTAACCTAACCTAACCTAACCTAACCTAACCTAACCTAACCTAACCTAACCTAACCTAACCTAACCTAACCTAACCTAACCTAACCTAACCTAACCTAACCTAACCTAACCTAACCTAACCTAACCTAACCTAACCTAACCTAACCTAACCTAACCTAACCTAACCTAACCTAACCTAACCTAACCTAACCTAACCTAACCTAACCTAACCTAACCTAACCTAACCTAACCTAACCTAACCTAACCTAACCTAACCTAACCTAACCTAACCTAACCTAACCTAACCTAACCTAACCTAACCTAACCTAACCTAACCTAACCTAACCTAACCTAACCTAACCTAACCTAACCTAACCTAACCTAACCTAACCTAACCACCAAGAAACGGACTGGACGCTGCGTTAGACACATAAATTTCGACGTGAGAGACGCCCAAAATATTTATTTTTGGAAAAAACCAGACAAAAGGCAAAAGTCTTAGTTTTATTTTACATTTTACACTATTATTTACACCTCTATTTACACTTTTATTTACACATTTACAATTTTAAACCACAATTATTATTGGTTATTAGAAACCACTGTGATTAAAACCCATAGGTTAGGTTAGAGACGATCATTATACATATACTTTACATATTTACACATTAATAATTTTAAAACTACATAATATATACAAACATTAATCTACTGCAGTCGTTCGAGTAACCTTACAATATGTCTACCGTAAACAGACCTAACGTCAAAGAAACCAAGGTCGTTTACGTACCAAAGAAGCCGATGGACTCGAAACAGTCCTCCGGAACCGCACTCCCTGCAGCCGCCGAACCCATCACCTCGCGACGAACGAGCCAGCAGACCATCTCGCAGACCAGCCCAGCCACGACGAACTCGATGACTCGTGCACATACCATCTGGACAGACATAAAACAAAACCTAGAACAGTCTGGCAATCTGAAAACATCCATAAAAGAGGCCGTTACTAACGGCTCCACAAACCTTTACAATATGGTTCTCGAGCTAATTGAGGAAAACGGCGCTGTTAAGGAGAGGCTCGACAAACTGCGATTCCAACGAGAGGAGGACCTCCGGTTCCTGGAAACTCAGCACAGTGGAAAGCTGGCGGAATTGGTGAAAACAAAATCCACCAATGTCGCCAGCGATTCACCGGCCGAGGAGGTTCTCGATGGAATCGAGTCCATCAAGAACCTTATCAGGAAGGACGTGCTCCCTAAACTGGTGGAACCACCCAGCATGCCACCACCGTGCTCGGGCGCCGAAGACACGAACAAAATAAAGGAGAAGCTGGAGGGCCTGCGTCAGGCCGTGGAAGAGATGGGCAAACAGGTGGAGGCACTAAAGGAGTCTGCCCCATCATACGCCGAGGTCCTCTCGCGGCCTGGCCCAGTCCCCCCAAACACGAACATGCCGCGTCAGCCGAGCCACTCGGTCATAGTGTCCACCAGCGATGCGAAGGACACTAGCGACCAGGTGCTCGACAAGGTACGCGAGACGCTCGACGCCCGAACCAGTGGACTACAGATACAGCGCACGCGAAAAATCAGAGATCAAAAAGTGGTGATCACCTGCTCCACAAAAGAGGAGTTAAACAAAACAGCCGCCAAACTTAAAACAAATAAAAACCTAAAGGTCGAGGAGGCCCGTAACAAGGACCCTCTGGTCATTGTCAAGGACCTCCTCAACAGGAATACTGACGAGGACATAATAAAATCCCTCCAGGTCCAGAACGCCGACCTCATGCGTGACTTAACCAAACAAGAACTGCGGTTCTCTGTCCGCTACAGGAGAAGAGCGCGAAACCCACTGCAGTCGCACGTGGTAGTGCAGGTGTCTCCTGTAGTGTGGCAGAGGCTCACAAACGCCGGAAAAGTCCACATAGACCTGCAGAGGGTCGACGTTCTGGACCAATCCCCGTTAGTGCAATGCACTAGATGTCTCAACTTTGGCCATGGCCGTAGAAACTGCAAAGAGACTGATGACCTATGCAGTTTCTGCGGCGATAAGCATCACAAGGCCGACTGTCCGGCTTACATTGCTGGCGACAAACCTAAATGTCGCAATTGCACCGAAGCTAAGTTGCCAACAAACGGACATTCGGCATTTAGCGGGGACTGTCCAGTCAGACGCAAGTGGGATGCCATAGCCCGCTCCAGCGTCTCCTATTGTTAAGGGCACCCACGGGTATAAGGCTGTACAAGCAAATCTGCAACGAAAGAGACTAGCGACACAGGAACTCCTATTGGAAGCGCAGAACCGCAAACTCAGCATAGCTCTAGTCCAAGAACCCTACGTTGGAGCGACGGGCGAACTCAAGAAATACACCGGAACTCGAGTGATTCAGTGTGGACAGCCACGGACAAAGCCAGTGAAAGCGGCCATCATAATCTTCGATGACGAAATCGAGATTTGGCCCAGCCAAATCCCGATCTCCGAAAACATAGCAGCGGCCACACTGAAAACGGCTAAATGGACGATCGGAGTAGTCTCGGTGTATTTCGAGAGCACGGAACCGCTCGATACATACCTGTCCCAACTAAAGAGCATCTGCGAAGGACTAAAAGCTAACAGAATAGTAATAGTGGGAGGTGATGTAAACGCGTGGAGCACTTGGTGGGGCAGCGCGGAGGAGGACGCCAGGGGCGAAGAGTTGAGAGGTTTTCTGGACGAGCAAGATCTACATGTGCTTAACGAAGGTGAGGATCCAACGTTCGATACCATCAGAGGGGGACGAATCCTCACCAGCAATGTCGACATAACGGTCTGCTCGCCCGGCGCCATTCGCTTCATTAAGGAGTGGATGGTCGACAAAACGGTTACCAGCTCCGACCACAACGCCATCACCTTCCGCCTCGAGCTGGAGAAGACCTCGGAACAAAAACCGACAAGTGCAACGCGCGTTTACAACACACGGAAAGCCAACTGGAGTAGATTCGCGGAGGAACTCGAACTGACACTAAAAACAAACAATATTACAGCAAAGGACATAGCGAAGATACAAAATAAAGAAGAATTAGAAACGACAGTAGAAAAGTACATAAAATGTATAAAAGACACATGCAAAAACACAATACCTGAAAGAAAAAATAGGAAAAATATAAAACACTTACCTTGGTGGACTGAAGAACTGGGCAGTCTGAAGCGCGAAGTAAGCACGATGAAGCGTAGAATCCGGAACGCGGCTCCATCCAGACGTCAGCACGTAGTCGAAGAGTACCTGAAAAGAAAAAGAGAATATGAGATAGAGACAGAAAAAGCACAAACGCAAAGTTGGAAGAACTTCTGCGGAAGACAGGACAGGGAGAGCCTATGGGACAGCATATACAGAGTGATCCGAAAAACATCCGGAACACAAGAGGACCAACTACTGGTCGACGCTGGAACAGTTCTGGGCCCCGAGAGATCTGCGGAACTACTGGCTGCCACATTTTTCCCCAAAGACGATAGAGGAGTGGATAATGATATCCACAAATCCATTAGATCTAAAGCCGGAAACCACGACACTGGGCAGCCAGCAGTCCCCGCAGACCCTCCATTCACAATGGCCGAACTAGAGCGCACACTGGCTAGTTTCCACCCCAAAAAGGCTCCTGGACCAGACGGACTCACGGCTGACATCTGTCAAAAAGCCATAGGCGCCGCCGGTCCTGTCTTCCTAGAAGTCGCCAACAAATGCCTATCACTAGCATGCTTTCCCATCGCCTGGAAGGAAGCTGCTGTTGTGGTGCTGAGGAAACCAGGGAGAGCAGACTATTGCGGACCAAAGTCGTACCGCCCAATCGGCCTATTGTCGATATTGGGTAAAATCCTGGAAAAAATGATGATCCGTAGGGTCAGGTGGCACATTTTACCCAAGACCAACGCCAGGCAGTACGGCTTTGTCCCGCAACGGTCCACAGAAGACGCTCTCTACGACCTCATGCAGCACATCAGGAGCAACCTACAGGAAAAGAAGATATCGATGATGGTCTCTCTCGACATCGAAGGTGCGTTCGACAACGCCTGGTGGCCGGCGATCATGTGCCAATTGAAAAATAAGAAATGTCCTACCAATCTCAGAAATCTGATTGATAGCTACTTCAGGGACCGACAAGTAATTGTGCACTACGCCGGAAAAACGCACAGGAGAACACCGGAGAAAGGATGCGTACAGGGTTCGATTAGCGGTCCTACTTTTTGGAACCTCTTGCTGGATCCTCTATTAGAAGACCTCGAGCGAAGAGGAGTACATTGCCAGGCATTCGCGGATGATGTCGTCCTGATTTTTTCCGGGCACTCTGGATCGACCATCGCGCAGCAGGCGAATCAGATCCTCGCTCGTGTGCACGAGTGGGGTGTCGAAAATAAGCTTAAATTCGCAGCACAAAAAACGAATGCCATGCTTATAACGAACAAGCTAAAATTCGACACCCCTCGCGTGCACATGGCCGGGGAGATGATTCGCATTGTTGACGAGGTGAAGCTGCTGGGCCTTACGATAGACAAGAAATTGACCTACAACACCCACGTGTCGAATGTCTGTCGTAAGGTCACCAACTTGTACAAGCGGCTCGCCAGAACGGCAAAAATCGAATGGGGACTGAGCCCGGAAACAATCAGGACGATCTACACCGCAGTAGTCGAACCCGTGACCCTGTATGCGTCCAGCGTGTGGGCGCACGCCTCCGACAAAGTGGGAGTGCAGAAGCAGCTGAACGCCGTTCAGCGAGGTTTCGTGCAGAAAATCTGCAAATCTTACCGAACGGTGTCGCTGCATGCTGCACTCCTACTTTCCGGCTTGCTTCCTTTAGACCTGCGCATCAAGGAAGCTGCCCAATTATACGAGCACAAAAGAGGAAGACCACTCCTAGGCCAAGACCGAACAGTGGAACAAAGAGTCTGCTTCCTGCATGCCCCTCATCCTGCTCACGACCCACCGATCAAATTTGAACACATCGGAATGATGCAGCCCGACACACACCAGGTCCATCAATTAGGTGATGACCTCATCTATACAGATGGGAGTAAATTAGAGGGAAAAGTCGGAGCTGCATATACTTACTGGAGAGGAGGAGAGGAGAAAGGGACCAAGAAGCTAAAACTCAGCGGATACTGTTCGGTCTTCCAGGCGGAATTATGCGCCATACACCAGGCCACAGTATTCGCCCTAAAGGGGACCAAAAAACAAATAGAGGTGTTGAGTGACTCACGATCAGCATTGGAGCTGATCAGCAACCCCGAGTCATTCCACCCTATCGCTTTTGAAATCCGGAGGAACATCACTAAGATCAGGGACAAGGGATGTTCCTTCCGGCTCTTCTGGGTAAAAGCGCACGCCGGAAACCCTGGAAACGAAAGGGCTGATGAGCTGGCCAAGCAGGCAGCTCTGCAACAGAAGATAGCGGCGCATTATGATAAATGCCCAATATCTTCTGTAAAACGCGAGCTCAGAAAAGACACCCTGCAAAAGTGGGCAAAAAGGTACGAGGAAGGACAGACCGCATCCA
>HG995401.1:11747692-11803565 GCA_905333125.1 Pheosia tremula | reverse complement strand
AACTAGCTGTTGCCCGCGACTTCGTCCGCGTGGTATTTAACAAAAACAACCGTTGACAACAGCCTGCTCGCCCATTCTGAGCCCGCGGGACGCATTGCAGGTTGCTATCAAACTTAATCAGGCGCTGCGCTGCAACATTGGTTTTAATTTTTTTTGGTGAGATCCTTTTTTTTTTTTTCTAAAATAAAAGTAGCCTAAGTTACTCCTTGTTACATCAGCTATCTGCCAGTGAAAGTCCCGTCAAAATCGGCCCAGCCATTTCAGAGATTAGCCGGAACAAACAGACAGACAGACAGACAGACAGACAGACAGACAAAAATTGTAATTTAATTAATATAGTAATTTAATGTCTTCTTGTTGCCATCATACGACGGTAACAGGAGAGACATATCCCGATAGTCAATTGTTAGATTTTGTTTGATTTCTCGTTCCTCTGTCATTTTATCAGCAGTACGACAAACAGTAAACAATATATGTATAACTATAGGGTAATTAATAGGATTATGCAATAAAGGAATCTCGGGGGTAGTAGAGTTTGATGCTTACCACACGAGTATATTTCGATTTTAGGTGTGAGTCTAGTATCTCCAGCGGCTGCGATGATGGTCTTCAAGCGCCCACGGTAGGTTCTTTTATTCGTCGAGCAGTGGCGAAACGATGCTAATTTACACGCACTACTACTGTTTTTTCGAATTCTTTACGACTGCGCCAGTTAGGTGACGGCGTTGAAGAAAAGTCTTTTTAAAAATTATTTTAATTTCTAATCGGACAACCGTCCTCGACACTGGTAAATCTTAGACTAACTTATTGCTATCTTAAGATTAACAATTGCATATAAAACTAATGGGACGTCAGTTACATGATCTCCTGTACCTCAAGTGCGAGATTCATAGTTAACTTTCCGGTAGTTAACTATATAGTCCGACGTGAATACGTCTGTACCTCAAGTGTGAGATTTTTCGTTAGCTAACTTTATAGTTTACAAACTACCGTATTTGGACATTTTGTATAGAGACTTAAAAAACGCCCCTAGCGGGCGATATCTAAAACATTTGTGCCGAGTGTGAGTTTTTTTCGTTACTATATGTAGTAAACATTCGATCGTTTGCTCACGGAAACTTTGAAAGTTAACGATTTTGTACGACATGCGCGAGTGTGAGTCACAAGTTTACTTAGGTATAATTTCGTACCATAGAGAAACCTAAACCTACTTTTATAGTACGCATAGACATTTTGGGAGATTTTTCATAAGTTAACCGAATACTTTTAGACGTACGAATTGCACGAGTGCGAGTCATAAATTTGAAAGATTTTACGATACGTATCGTACGGAAACGTTCACTTTTATAGTTCGCGTCGTCACTTATGATTTTGTTGGTGAAACCATGAAACGACAAAAAGTTAACGAAAAAAATGTATTAAGTTATTAATATATCATGTTTAATTAACACCTACGCAACACAGCCATTTCTCTGAATAGATTGTCGGATAAAATAGTTGGTTGTTACCTACTAATACACCATCACGCCTGCAATCTCCGAAGGGGTAGGCAGAGGTGCACTCCTGTACACCCACATTTCGCCAATGGTATTTGGTCCCAATGAAATAGGGGGCGAGCCTATTGTCATTATACCGGGCATATTCCTCAGGCTATAGTCCACCACGCTGGCCCAGGGCCATTTGGTAAATTTCACATAAATTTTGAGGAACGTGCAAGTTTCCTTACGATGTTTGCTTTACCGTCGGTACAGCCAATGATTCATGATTGAAAACGTGATGCGCACGTAAAAATCTGAAAGTCCTAGCGGGAGCCGCGTTTGAATCTGCGCAATTTGTCTCCAAAGCGAGTATTCTACCAAGATGGCCATCACTACTATCGAATGTTCACACTATATCAAGGGTGGAGCTAGGGCATAACCTCGTTGGATGTCGCAGTGCATGCTAGTGCTATCCCACAGCGCCCCAACAAAGGTAGACGATGGTATACCGTGGGGTTTAAGTCGGTAGCAGTCCGACATAACCCGCTCGTCTCCCGCAGAGCTTGCGGGTATCCATAAGGATTTCTCTACGTCAAAAAACGGCATAACCTCATACTAAGGCTCTTGTTTGCAATTAAACTCAATCTAAATTAGGTAAATATATATTAGAAATCAGTAAAATCATCATCATCTGCCTCACCTTTTCCCATTATTTGGGATCGCCGCAGTATGTCTTTTTCATACATTAATCTCCTTTATATCACTTTTTATACAAACTTCTACCACTTCGTGGGTCTTCCTCTCACTCTATCTATGCATATTCATACTAATAGCCCTTTTAGGCGCTCAAAATGCTTCTCGTCTCCTTTGATAACGTGACCAAACTAGCCTCCTGCTTTTTACTTTCTCTGCTACAGGCGCTACTTTTAAACTACCTTTTATATACACACACTCCACATATCCATTATCACATTAGGTCAATGAAAATAAAACACAATGTGAAATGTTTAAGGCATCTTTATTTAGTGGTTTGAGCGCAGGCCGCTCAACTCATTGCACCGGGTGGCGGTGGGTTCGATTTCTATTCAGCCAACAATGAAAATTATAGTGGATTTTTGAATTGGAATGGTGGCAGGATTATTGTCCTGACAGTTTGAATCTACAGTTCTTCCATCCTCCTGAAAATACAATATTTGATTACTTAAGCTATTAGGTAAAGAGAGAAACACCATCACGCCTGGAATCTCCTAAGTAGTAGGCAGAGGTGCAGTTCATTGAAGTGCACCCAATTTTATCGATAGTACACTACACACACTTCTCGTTAATATGAGGTTAATTCAGCTTATATTCCACCACGCTGGCCCATGACATGCAGGTTTCCTCACATTTTTTTTTAGATTTCAGAATTGAGATTTACGCATGAGTATTATTTACGTTAAAGAGAAATATGGGTACTACCTGTACATAAAATAAAGTATCTGGATAATCAACTGTCGCGGCCCGACTGGTGCCGATGGCCCCACTGACCGCCTGCAGATAGGCACCGGTGCAGTACCGGTATACCTAGAACTGGGACTTGACGAATGCAACCACGCATTTTACGGCTTTTAGCTTTTACTTACCGTAGTATACATTTTACCAAGAACTCAAATTGTGGGACATTTGATTTCATTTCAGAAATACTTAGGCTAGCAAATAATAAGTCCGCTTGTTAGTTCTTGCTCGTGTTCTTTACTTTCAAAACTGAATGGCTTCCATCAATTTATAAACAATGATGGCAAATTGAAATATGAATATTGTTTTAACCAGAATAAAAATTGTCAGTCATTTGACAACCGACTTGGCTTGATCTCTGTTACTCATATGGTTGAAAAAGAAATAGCTATACAAGAAATATTATTCCTCTAGATTATGTGGTGGATTTATGGTTTTACAGAAAACGTAAAAGCCAACATAACGGCCACAACTTACGTTTCAGTCAATCGAGCATACTTTTGTATAGTATGGGAGCTTACACTCGCACGGTTTAGGTATACTAACAGTAAACTAACAGTTAAGACGTGTTCACTACAATCAATCTGTCAATGGAATTTTGAAGTAAACTGTGAAACGTGGAAAGTCATTGTGAAAACAATATTGATATTAAATCATGTTTAAATTACATAATAACGTACCCAATGCGTAATTTTCTTGGCTAGAGGATGCTGGCTAGTGCTCATAATCAAGATAAGCGAGACAAACACTTCTGTGCAGAGTTTTAATCCTTTACGGACCTCAGCGAAAAATAATTGTGGAACCGATTGGAAACAGCGAAAAAGAATAGAACCCAGAATTAGCTGGAAGAGGAAAAGTGGCTACCTGTAATACTGATTATTTCTTAGTTTGGTTTCATGTTGGAACATTTAGTGATGTATTTTTATTTTCCAATACTTGTGTTTCTGTGAATTATCATGTGTAATGTTTAGAATATTTCAATTAAAGATTAAGGATTTATCCTTCTATATTAATTATAAGCATCACCATGGAGAGAAGATATCAAGAACATCCCTGGATAGAACCTAATAATATAGTTAGTAAACATGGCATGCCTATTAAGTTTTGTCGTTTGAGAAAAGAATAAACAACTAGAACGTTATATACATTTTATTGTTTAAAAAGTATTCCCCACGGTATTTCATGCACTTTTCCATACGCTCAAACCAGTCGTTATAATATTTGTTCCACGCCGAAGTATGGTACTCCAAATTGCCGATAAAAAATATTCGACTGCTTCTTCACTATACACCGGAACCGTTGATGTACGGGCTTGCGTTGTCCTGGTGCAGGATGATGCACTTCTATGGGTTGGTTTTCCGAAACTCGATGATAGTTTGTGGTAAACAGACTGTGGTCTACCTACCGCTCTGCATTAATTGTCCTACGAACCCCTTATTCAATCGTCACAATGGGACCTATTTTCGCTACGTACGTGGCTACCATTTTCTTTTAAGTGTTTTGTGAGCGAACAACTCTTGTCGGTTTTGGCTCATCCTGAATGTCCCAAACTATTTTCTATAAAATGATATTGTTCCTAGAAATACAATCTTGACATATTCAAGCCTTGACAGTTCTCTGTCTACGATTTTATGCGCTAGTGTGAGGTAGATCGAAGTAGGTAGCATATGCCACCTCCTCTGTCTAATCTGTTATTATGAGCTGCAAACCTTTTTAGCGTCCATCGTACTAATAAAGAAAATTTAAATATAGATAGGTACCTTATAACCATTAAATAAGCTCACACCAATATAAAAAATATCAACGAAAATAAAATTAAGTTATTCAACACTTTTAGCCTGGCTAACTCAACTTTCTCTGTGTTACTCATGTGGTTGAAAAGGAAATAATATCGGATGAGAATTTTTAGTCTTATCTAGACATGCATCGCGCGGATTGCGTGTGACCGATTTTTTGTTCGTCCTTTCAACTTGTATTGTTGGTCCGAAAAACCAGTCACAACGATAAGGACATAAAACAAAATATATGTATCTTGTCTCATTTAGTCGTATTGTGATACCCAAACGTAATCAGAAAACGTAAAAGCCATCATAACGGGCCTAATTGTGGTTTCACTCATCGAGCAAACTTTTTGTTTACCAATAGAATACGATTGGTATTTAGACGCGAACGTTTTGGGTATACTGTCAGTTCAGACGTATTCACGTCGGACTATATAGTTAACTACCGGAAAGTTAACTATGAATCTCGCACTTGAGGTACTGAACTGACAGTATACCCAAAACGTTCGCGTCTAAATACCAATCGTATTCTATTGGTAAACAAAAAGTTTGCTCGATGAGTGAAACCACAATTAGGCCCGTTATGTTGGCTTTTACGTTTTCTGATTACGTTTGGGTATCACAATACGACTAAATGAGACAAGATACATATATTTTGTTTTATGTCCTTATCGTTGTGACTGGTTTTTCGGACCAACAATACAAGTTGAAAGGACAAACAAAAAATCGGTCACACGCGATCCGCGCGATGCATGTCTAGATAAGACTAAGAATTCTCATCCGATATTATTTCCTTTTCAACCACATGAGTAACACAGAGAAAGGTAAGTTAGCCAGGCTAAAAGTGTTGAATGACTTGATTTTATTTTCGTTGATATTTTTTATATTGGTGTGAGCTTATTTAATGGTTATAAGGTATCTATATTTCAATTTTCTTTATTAGTACGATGGATGCTAAAAAGGTTTGAAGCTCATAATAACAGATAAGACAGAGGAGGTGGCATAGGCTACCTACTTCGATCTACCTCACACTAGCGCATAAAATCGTAGACAGAGAACTGTCAAGGCTTGAATATGTCAAGATTGTATTTCTAGGAACAATATCATTTTATAGAAAATAGTTTGGGACATTCAGGATGAGCCAAAACCGACAAGAGTTGTTCGCTCACAAAACACTTAAAAGAAAATGGTAGCCACGTTCGTAGCGAAAATAGGTCCCATTGTGACGATTGAACAAGGGGTTCGTAGGACAATAATTAATGCAGAGCGGTAGGTATACCACAGTCTGTTTACCACAAACTATCATCGAGTTTCGGAAAACCAACCCATAGAAGTGCATCATCCTGCACCAGGACAACGCAAGCCCGTACATCAACGGTTCCGGTGTATAGTGAAGAAGCAGTCGAATATTTTTTATCGGCAATTTGGAGTACCATACTTCGGCGTGGAACAAATATTATAACGACTGGTTTGAGCGTATGGAAAAGTGCATGAAATACCGTGGGGAATACTTTTTAAACAATAAAATGTATATAACGTTCTAGTTGTTTATTCTTTTCTCAAACGACAAAACTTAATAGGCATGCCACGTTTACTAGCTATATTATAAGATACTATCCAGGGATGTTCTTGATATCTTCTCTCCATGGTGATGCTTATAATTAATATAGAAGGATAAATCCTTAATCTTTAATTGAAATATTCTAAACATTACACATGATAATTCACAGAAACACAAGTATTGGAAAATAAAAATACATCACTAAATGTTCCAACAAGAAACCAAACTAAGAAATAATCAGTATTACAGGTAGCCACTTTTCCTCTTCCAGCTAATTCTGGGTTCTATTCTTTTTCGCTGTTTCCAATCGGTTCCACAATAATTTTTCGCTGAGGTCCGTAAAGGATTAAAACTCTGCACAGAAGTATTTGTCTCGCTTATCTTGATTATGAGCACTAGCCAGCATCCTCTAGCCAAGAAAATTACGCATTGGGTACGTTATTATGTAATTTAAACATGATTTAATATCAATATTGTTTTCACAATGACTTTCCACGTTTCACAGTTTACTTCAAAATTCCATTGACATATTGACTGTCGTGAACACGTCTTAACTGTTAGTTTACTGTTAGTATACCTAAACCGTGCGAGTGTAAGCTCCCATACTATACAAAAGTATGCTCGATTGACTGAAACGTAAGTTATGCCCGTTATGTTGGCTTTTACGTTTTCTGTAAAACCATAAATCCACCACATAATCTAGAGGAATAATATTTCTTGTATAGCTATTTCTTTTTCAACCATATGAGTAACAGAGATCAAGCCAAGTCGGTTGTCAAATGACTGACAATTTTTATTCTGGTTAAAACAATATTCATATTTCAATTTGCCATCATTGTTTTTTAATTCGATGGAAGCCATTCAGTTTTGAAAGTAAAGAACACGAGCAAGAACTAACAAGCGGACTTATTATTTGCTAGCCTAAGTATTTCTGAAATGAAAACAATTGTCCCACAATTTGAGTTCTTGGTAAAATGTATACTACGGTAAGTAAAAGCTAAAAGCCGTAAAATGCGTGGTTGCATTCGTCAAGTCCCAGTTCTAGGTATACCGGTACTGCACCGGTGCCTATCTGCAGGCGGTCAGTGGGGCCATCGGCACCAGTCGGGCCGCGACAGTTGATTATCCAGATACTTTATTTTATGTACAGGTAGTACCCATATTTCTCTTTAACGTAAATAATACTCATGCGTAAATCTCAATTCTGAAATCTAAAAAAAAATGTGAGGAAACCTGCATGTCATGGGCCAGCGTGGTGGAATATAAGCTGAATTAACCTCATATTAACGAGATGTGTGTGTAGTGTACTATCGATAAAATTGGGTGCACTTCAATGAACTGCACCTCTGCCTACTACTTAGGAGATTCCAGGCGTGATGGTGTTTCTCTCTTTACCTAATAGCTTATGTAATCAAATATTGTATTTTCAGGAGGATGGAAGAACTGTAGATTCAAACTGTCAGGACAATAATCCTGCCACCATTCCAATTCAAAAATCTACTATAATTTTCATTGTTGGCTGAATAGAAATCGAACCCACCGCCACCCGGTGCAATGAGTTGAGCGGCCTGCGCTCAAACCACTAAATAAAGATGCCTTAAAATTTTCACATTGTGTTTTATTTTCATTGACCTAATGTGATAATGGATATGTGGAGTGTGTGTATATAAAAGGTAGTTTAAAAGTAGCGCCTGTAGCAGAGAAAGTAAAAAGCAGGAGGCTAGTTTGGTCACGTTATCAAAGGAGACGAGAAGCATTTTGAGCGCCTAAAAGGGCTATTAGTATGAATACGCATAGATAGAGTGAGAGGAAGACCCACGAAGTGGTAGAAGTTTGTATAAAAAGTGATATGAAGGAGATTAATGTATGAAAAAGACATACTGCGGCGATCCCAAATAATGGGAAAAGGTGAGGCATGATGATGATTTTACTGATTTCTAATATATATTTACCTAATTTAGATTGAGTTTAATTGCAAACAAGAGCCTTAGTATGAGGTTATGCCGTTTTTTGACGTAGAGAAATCCTTATGGATACCCGCAAGCTCTGCGGGAGACGAGCGGGTTATGTCGGACTGCTACCGACTTAAACCCCACGGTATACCATCGTCTACCTTTGTTGGGGCGCTGTGGGATAGCACTAGCATGCACTGCGACATCCAACGAGGTTATGCCCTAGCTCCACCCTTGATATAGTGTGAACATTCGATAGTAGTGATGGCCATCTTGGTAGAATACTCGCTTTAGAGACAAGTTGCGCAGATTCAAACGCGGCTCCCGCTAGGACTTTCAGATTTTTACGTGCGCATCACGTTTTCAATCATGAATCATTGGCTGTACCGACGGTAAAGCAAACATCGTAAGGAAACTTGCACGTTCCTCAAAATTTATGTGAAATTTACCAAATGGCCCTGGGCCAGCGTGGTGGAGCCTGAGGAATGTGCCCGGTATAATGACAATAGGCTCGCCCCCTATTTCATTGGGACCAAATACCATTGGCGAAATGTGGGTGTACAGGAGTGCACCTCTGCCTACCCCTTCGGAGATTGCAGGCGTGATGGTGTATTAGTAGGTAACAACCAACTATTTTATCCGGCAATCTATTCAGAGAAATGGCTGTGTTGCGTAGGTGTTAATTAAACATGATATATCAATAACTTAATACATTTTTTTCGTTAACTTTTTGTCGTTTCACGGTTTCACCAACAAAATCATAAGTGACGACGCGAACTATAAAAGTGAACGTTTCCGTACGATACGTATCGTAAAATCTTTCAAATTTATGACTCGCACTCGTGCAATTCGTACGTCTAAAAGTATTCGGTTAACTTATGAAAAATCTCCCAAAATGTCTATGCGTACTATAAAAGTAGGTTTAGGTTTCTCTATGGTACGAAATTATACCTAAGTAAACTTGTGACTCACACTCGCGCATGTCGTACAAAATCGTTAACTTTCAAAGTTTCCGTGAGCAAACGATCGAATGTTTACTACATATAGTAACGAAAAAACTCACACTCGGCACAAATGTTTTAGATATCGCCCGCTAGGGGCGTTTTTTAAGTCTCTATACAAAATGTCCAAATACGGTAGTTTGTAAACTATAAAGTTAGCTAACGAAAAATCTCACACTTGAGGTACTGGTCTACGTCATTACCCTGACGTAACTCACGTATAACTCAAAAATTACACAACACTAACCAAATTTTCAGTAACGCTGCTCCCTTCTATTTCAGTGGGTTGCAGAGCATACCCATCGCCATCGCATTGCGATCTCAGAGTCATTCTGATTCAATTTGCAAAATTTTAATAACTAACTACAGTTTTTTGACATTTTCGACAATTAAAACTCAAAATTTACTCAAATTCTTTTTAGCTTAAATACCGTAACACTGCTCCCCACTATTTGAGTGGGCTTAGAGCCTATCCACTGTCATCGCGGTGCGATCACGGTGTGATTTTGACCAAACTTTGTTAAATTTCTCGGTTTTTTTACCCTTCTGAAAAATTTTCTTCAGGAATTTTTTGAGTTTCTAGGCCTATCGTGCTGCCCTCGTTGAGACGCATCCAACGGTGTGTCGCTCGCGTCTGTAGTATTCGTACAAAATCAAAAACTCGCCCCTTCATCGTTTTCATACTTGTAAAAATCTACCTAAGTTGCCTCTCGCCGCAGTACATTTGCAGATATCTGAAAAATAAAAATATAGATTAAACACGTATAACTCAAAAATTACACAACATATACTTACCAAATTTTCAGTAACGCTGCTCCCTTCTATTTCAGTGGGTTGCAGAGCATACCCATCGCCATCGCATTGCGATCTCAGAGTCATTCTGATTCAATTTGCAAAATTTTAATAACTAACTACAGTTTTTTGACATTTTCGACAATTAAAACTCAAAATTTACTCAAATTCTTTTTAGCTTAAATACCGTAACACTACTCCCCACTATTTGAGTGGGCTTAGAGCCTATCCACTGTCATCGCGGTGCGATCACGGTGTGATTTTGACTAAACTTTGTTAAATTTCTCGGTTTTTTGACCCTCCTGAAAAATGTTCTTCAGGAAATTTTTGAGTTTATGCGGCATGCTCCGACAGGCCTCGGTCCGCCTTGCGGACCTCTTCTTCTATGAAGAGCTTAGCCCTTCTATCCTCCGCTGGGCGGACGTGTTCGACACAAAACACGTCCGCCTCCTTCTCGGCCTGTGACTGGTCGTATGACGGGTTGCCCTCCCCGCCACCCGCAGGCCCGACCTCACGGTTGTCGTAGGTCGTTTGCGGCGTGCGCCCTACGGCGCCGCCCTGCACGTCTTTGGCGGGAGGGGAGTGTGCTGTTGGACTCCCTCTCCCTTTCGGCTGTTTCCTTGGCCGTTATTACGGCTTCTGAGAATGAGGCTATTGCCTCCCACGCTCCTCTTCCCTGGACCATAGCTGTAGCTACGTTAGGGAGTGAGAGCTGCAGTCCTCCGAATAGGGCGAGTAAAGCTCCTCTCTGTTGTGCCCACTCAGGGCATTCTTGCAACGTGTGCTGCGCTGAATCCTGCTGGGCTCCGCAATGGTGGCATATAGTGGTGGGCTCCCGCCCGATCCGGCACAGGTACTTTCCAAAGCAGCCGTGCCCTGAAAGCACCTGTGTCAGACGAAACGAGAGAACACCATGCCGTCTCTCGAGCCACTCTGTCAAAATAGGTCTAAAGGCACTGATGGTATTGTGCCCGGCACTAGGGCTGGCGAGGACTTCATGCACGCCTCTATGGTCGCCGTCTGCAACTCTGCCCTAGTCCTCGTCTGGTCTGTCAATTGGCCCTGTGTTTGCGCCTCACGGCGCCACCGGTAAAGAAGCATCAGGGCTTCTGCCTCCAGTGGCCACGGTGGTGTTCCGGCTAACAAGGTGGCTGCCTCAAACGAGATTGTGCGGTAGCCTCTGATAGCCCTGATGGCCATTGCTCTCTGTGGCCTGCGTAGGAGCGCGATATTTTTGGCCGACAAGTCTTCTGCCCACACGGGGGCTCCATAGAGGGCAATGGACCGCACAATCCCTGTAAATAGGCGTCTGCATGACGCACTAGGTCCTCCAAGGTTAGGCAGCAGGGACGAGAGAGCCCCTGCCGTCCTTATAAGTTTGGGACTTAGGGCTTTGAAATGAGGATGGAAATTCCACCGACTATCCAAAACCAGCCTCAAGTACTTTAGGGTTGATCCGACGTTAATGCGCACGCCCCCCACAACGATGTAGGAGTTTGGAGGCGGCGCATTTCTAGGTCCGTAAAAGGCAATAGCCTCCGTTTTATTGAGGGCCACTTTTAGGCCCAGCCTTCTTATACGGCCAACAACTTGGGCCACCCCGGCCGTGGCCAGTAAAGACGCCCGGCGATGAGAGCGTCCTCTGGCGGTGATGAGGGTATCGTCCGCATAGCAGGTGACGGCGACGCCATGAAGTAGCGCGTCGCGGAGCACCCAGTCATATGCAATGTTCCACAGGAGTGGCCCTAAGACCGACCCCTGTGGAACACCGCACGTGATCTCTTTCCCTGCCCATCCTGCCCGGCACGGGTATGTTATTTACCGGGAACAGAGATAGTCTCTTATAGTACGGCGCAGGTACTGCGGGACTTGGTGGTAGGCGAAGGCCTTAATGATGGTGTCCCAGGGAAGTGAGTTAAATACGTTGGCAATGTCTAAAGACACCGCCCAAAACCACTTCACCCCGGGACACAGCCTCCTTTGCAAGCTGTTTGACATGCATGACCGCATCGATAGTAGAGCGGCCTCTCCTGAACCCAAACTGTTGGTCACTCAAATTTGGCCCTGTACGAGCCAGGTCCTCGACGAGACGGTTGGCGATTATTCGCTCAAAGAGTTTGCCCGTCTCGTCGAGCACCACAATTGGACGATATGCGGAAGGAGAGTCCGCTGGTCGCCCCTCCTTCCGTAGAAGAACAAGTCTCCCTGTATTCCATTCACGGGGGAAGCGTCCTTCCTGAAGACACGCGCTGAACAAGGTCCTAAGTCCCGACCCCAACACCTTAAGGGTTAGAACCAGTGCGCGGCCTGGAACACCATCTGGTCCGGGGGCTACGTTCTTTGCCTTCAGCTTTTCGACAGCCTCGTCCAGCTCCTCCTGCGTCACTTCTGGAGCCACTGAGTCGCCATTAGGCAAGTCACCTTGCGCTTGCAGTTGAGGCTGAACCATTTGAGGAGAGATATGGCCTACTCCACTCGGAAACAAGGCGCCAAGAATTACCTCCAGGAGATGTGGCTGGAGGGTTTGAGTGAGTGGTGGACACCAAGGGCGTAGCTTACCTCTCACCATTTTGTAGGGGCGCCCCCACGGGTCGGCGTCAAGTGAGGCGAGGAGTTCCTCGCGCGCCTGCTCTTTGGCCAGTTTTATAGCCAGCTGAAGGGTTTTTCTGGCCTCCCTATAAACCTCATATAATTCAGCCTCTAATGCTTCTCTAAATCTTTTAATAAGCCTCGCGGCGATAAACGTTTTACCAGATCCTGTAGGTAAATAAATGATAGTGTTATTTTTAACAGCAATTTCCTCCTGCTGAGTGAGTTGATGACTCCCCTGTCTCCATCTTGGCACCGGTATCGTTTCACTGTCAGTAATGTATGGATGCTGGCAATTATCTTTCTAGCTTTTAGAATGAGAAAGCACTGGCTGATCAGAATGCACTTGCATGTTCAAACTTGTTCACAAAGTACTAACCTTTTTTTTTTTTTTTGTTTCCGCTGGGAAATGCATTTACGCATACCGCCCAAGCCCAGGGGAGCAAGGACGGTTATGTGGGGCTCCTGGAAGAAGTCCAGACTACCCACTAAAACCCAGCGCCGCCCTCTCTGCCTTTGTGGGGCGCCACGGGATCGCTCTACGAGCACACTACCATGACGCCCCGGCGGATACCTCGGGTTCGGAGGCCCCCCGGCCCCCTTCCGGCTCGTTGCCGATGAACCCTCTTATGGCGGGGGCAGGAGGCGAGCGTATCGGCCCCTTCTTCGCCCCCGCCTCGCTCTGCGGATCGGGTCGGCCAGGGCATCCTCTTCCCTGACCCGTTCCGCGGCCCCCTTCTGCGACATGACATTTTCGCAGAAGGAGACCATCGCCTCCCAGGCCCCCCTGTCGCGGAGCATAGCCTCCACTATGCTCCGCAGCGAGAGGTCTCCTCCGACCACACTTGTGAGGTCGTGCCTTTGCGACCCCCACACCACACACTCCCGGAGCGTGTGGCCTGCCGTGTCCACGGGTGCATCGCACTCGTGACACTTGGGGGTCGCCTCCCGCCCAGCGATCTGGTGCAGATACTTACCAAAGCAGCCATGCCCGGTAAACATCTGCACCAGTCTATAGGTCAACTGGCCCCTCCTCCTGAGCCAGTTGGCTAACTGGAGGCGGATCGCCTCCACTACCTCTCCTCCGTAAGTAGGGGAAGCCAGCTGCTCCCCCCACCTCCGGACCACCTCCTCCTGGGCCCTCTTCCTCTCGCGCCGTACCGCCTCCCATTCCGGTACAACGCCCCTCGCCCGCTCGTCCGCCCGGAACCGGTGGACGACGGCCAACACCTCCGCCTGCAGCTCCCAGGGCGGATCCCCCGCCAGGAGCGTGGCCGCCGCCCAGGACACCGTCCGGTACCCTCTTATGGCCCTCACCGAGATTACCCTCTGAGGCCTCCGAAGAAGCCTCTTATTCCCCTCGGTGAGAGCCTCTGCCCAGATTGGGGCCCCGTACAGGGCCATACTCCGGATTACCCCGGAGTATAGCCGTCTGCACGAGGAATTTGCCCCCCCCCCCCCCCCCCCCCCCACATTGGGCAACAACCTGCCCAGGGCAGCGGCGGTGGAAATAAGTTTCGGGGCTAGGCGGATAAAATGCGCCCCGAAATTCCACCGCCCACAATTGGACGATATGCGGAAGGAGAGTCCGCTGGTCGCCCCTCCTTCCGTAGAAGAACAAGTCTCCCTGTCTTCCATTCACGGGGGAAGCGTCCTTCCTGAAGACACGCGCTGAACAAGGTCCTAAGTCCCGACCCCAACACCTTAAGGGTTAGAACCAGTGCGCGGCCTGGAACACCATCTGGTCCGGGGGCTACGTTCTTTGCCTTCAGCTTTTCGACAGCCTCGTCCAGCTCCTCCTGCGTCACTTCTGGAGCCACTGAGTCGCCATTAGGCAAGTCACCTTGCGCTTGCAGTTGAGGCTGAACCATTTGAGGAGAGATATGGCCTACTCCACTCGGAAACAAGGCGCCAAGAATTACCTCCAGGAGATGTGGCTGGAGGGTTTGAGTGAGTGGTGGACACCAAGGGCGTAGCTTACCTCTCACCATTTTGTAGGGGCGCCCCCACGGGTCGGCGTCAAGTGAGGCGAGGAGTTCCTCGCGCGCCTGCTCTTTGGCCAGTTTTATAGCCAGCTGAAGGGTCTTTCTGGCCTCCCTATAAACCTCATATAATTCAGCCTCTAATGCTTCTCTAAATCTTTTAATAAGCCTCGCGGCGATAAACGTTTTACCAGATCCTGTAGGTAAATAAATGATAGTGTTATTTTTAACAGCAATTTCCTCCTGCTGAGTGAGTTGATGACTCCCCTGTCTCCATCTTGGCACCGGTATCGTTTCACTGTCAGTAATGTATGGATGCTGGCAATTATCTTTCTAGCTTTTAGAATGAGAAAGCACTGGCTGATCAGAATGCACTTGCATGTTCAAACTTGTTCACAAAGTACTAACCTTTTTTTTTTTTTTTTTACATGTGGAAATGCAATTACGCATCGTCCCTCACGCCCCGGGGGGGACGAGAGGGGTATGTGGGACTCCCCGGCGGCGGCCGGTATACCCACTAAAACCACATGGTGATTCCTCACGGTCGCTTGTGTCGGGGACACGGGAACGCTTGCGCATACTTCCGCGAACCCCGACGCGACTGCGGCCTTTCGGCCTCCTCCAGGCCTTGCGGCCAGGCGCTGTGTCGGACCACCAGACACAGCACCGATCCTCTCGAGCCCGGAGTGGAACGGCGTCTCCCCCGAGTCCGCCGCCCGGGGCTCAGCGCCGACCGCCTGCCACACCAGCTGGCGGCCAGCAAGTCCTCCCGGGTGACAGCGAGCTGCCCCCCGGTCGGCCTCTTCACCCGAAAGGGTGGAGGGTGGGTCCGCCGCGTCCAAGCACTAGGCCCGGTCGCGGCCCCCCTCCCTTTCCTCACGCCCCTTGCGGGGCCGAGGGGTGGGCCCGCCGCTACCTCACGCAGCCTCCCTCCCCTCCACGAGGTGGGTCCGCCGCGTCCAGGCCGAGAGATCTGCGGAACTACTGGCTGCCACATTTTTCCCCAAAGACGATAGAGGAGTGGATAATGATATCCACAAATCTATAAGATCCAAAGCCGAAAACTACGACACTGGGCAGCCAGCAGTCCCCGCAGACCCTCCATGTACAACAGCCGAACTAGAGCGCACACTAGCAAGTTTCCACCCCAAAAAGGCTCCAGGACCAGACGGACTCACGGCTGACATCTGTCAAAAAGCCATAGGCGCTGCTGGTCCTGTCTTCCTAGAAATCACCAACAAATGCCTATCACTGGCATGCTTTCCCATCGCCTTGAAGGAAGCTGCTGTTGTGGTGCTGAGGAAACCAGGAAGAGCAGACTATTGCGGACCAAGGTCGTACCGACCAATCGGCCTATTGTCGATATTGGGTAAAATCCTCGAAAAAATGATGAACCGCAGAGCCCGATGGCACATTTTACCCAAGACCAACGCCAGGCAGTACGGCTTTGTTCCGCAACGGTCCACAGAAGACGCTCTCTACGACCTCATGCAGCACATCAGGAGCAACCTTCAAGAAAAGAAGATCACGATGATGGTCTCTCTCGATATCGAAGGTGCGTTCGACAACGCCTGGTGGCCAGCGATAATGTGCCAATTAAAAAAACAAAAAATGTCCTACCAATCTCATAAACCTGATTGACAGTTACTTTAAGGACCGACAAGTAATTGTGCACTACGCTGGAAAAACGCACAAGAGAACACCGGAGAAAGGTTGCGTACAGGGTTCGATCAGCGGTCCTACTTGTAACGGTCCAGAGTACCTTCCCGTCACCATTCACAAATATATGATTAAACATCCAATTATGCTTGAACTTCTTTCACTTAGTTTCTCTCTAAAATATATATTTTCCTTCATGTAATGTTCATTATAGTCAATGTTCTTGGCAACAGTTAATGAGGACACTTGATAGGTGAAATATAACATTATAAATTACTTTAAACTAATGAAAAACCAATAATAATGAAATAAACGAGAATCGTTCATGTTCTAACTAAAAGTTTTCAAAACTTTGTTTACAAACCAAACTTGTTGACATTTAATAGATTTGACGTTTGATGGACATTGTCAGACATGATGCGTTTCGTTATTATATTATTTAAACAAATAGATGAGTATTAAACTGGATTGTCATTGTCAGGTGTCGCGATAGGTCACTTTTATTTTCAGGCTAAAATTTTATTAATTTTCGTTTGAGATTCTGAGTTTGTAGACTCATATTTTCACTAGTTATCATCTCCTACGGTAAGTATAGTATTTTAATCATCCTTAGAGTCGTTTAAAATGAATGATGATGATCCCCCCGATTGGGGGGATTGTCTCTCCTCATCAATTCATTCTCCATCATCTCCACCGCGTACCCCAGGCAGGGAAACTGATGACCTAAGACCTCCATCCAGGAAGCGGTTAGCTGATGAACAGCAACAGATCTCAGTAAGTGCTAAAAAATCTAACTCTCCCTCGGACTCTATTCAAAACATATTTTTCACTCCTGGGTACAGCTCTGAGGAGCCCCCCCTAAGCTATTTCCCTTCCGACAAGGGTCCGTTTGTAGTCCACATTTCGCGATCGCATCCAGATCCTGCTGCTGGACAATCAATCCGTGCCTTAAAGGCTGCACAAATAATTCACCAAGCTAAAGTTCCAGGTGTTGTTGCAGGAAGTATTAGAGCTATAGGTCGTAACAAAATATATGTTGAATTTAAATCTTCTGATGAAGCAAACAAATTTGTAAAATCTGACCTCCCACATTCTCACAATCTCTCTGCTTCTATACCTAAATTCCAAGTATCGAGAATGGGGGTAGTCAGGGACATCCCTACAGAATGGTCGCTCGAAGAGCTAGTATCAGGAATTGAACTCCCTTCTTATAGTGGTAAAATTATTAAAGCCCGTCGGCTATTTCGGAAATCTTTTAGGGAAGGGAAACCGGAATGGCTTCCATCCACAACAGTGGTCCTAACATTTCACAGCCAGATTTTACCAGAGAAAATTTATATATATAATACATCCATCCCTGTTAATGTATACCAACTCCCTACCATTCAATGTAGGAGTTGTTGTAGATTTGGACATATTGCTGCACAGTGTCGTTCCAAACCAAGATGCTTCCGTTGTTCTCAACAACATACTGGAGAAAGCTGCATTGTACCTGATGATAAAATTTCGTGCTTGTTTTGTTCAGGTCTTCATAAGGCTAATGATTCTAAATGTCCTGAATTTTCTAGACAAAAATCGATTAAATTGGTTATGTCGGAGGAGAACATTAGCTATTATGACGCTTCACAGCGCTTTCGTCCAGTTAGGACTAGTTACGCTGAAATGTCCCAGCGTTTGTTTTCTCCTGTCCCTCCTTCTCATACTTATTCTAATGGTCGCCCTTTGCTTCAAGATAATCTTTCACAATCTGCCGTTCCTCGTAATCAAGTTTCCTACAAGAAGACTGTGGCTTGGGAACGCAAGCCTCATTCTCCCTTAGGTAAAACCTTTGACTCCCACGCACATAATAATATAGTGTCTAGTCCAACATCATCCCTCCCTAACGGGTGTGCTTTAGATAGTAATATGTTGTCTGATAACGATAAGGTTTTAGAATTATTGGTTAGTATTCTAGTAAATATTCTATCTAAATCTGATTATTCCTTACCGAAAAACGTCATTTCAATGATTCAATCCCTCTCTTCTTTAACTTATTGTAATGGTGAACAACAACCTTCTACAGTGGAATTGTAAAAGCATTCGTAACAAAAAATCCGAAATATTGTTCCTGTTAAAGAAATTTAAACCCATAATATTTGCAGTATCCGAGACTTGGTTGAAGCCTGGTTCCCGTTTTAGGGTTCCTGGTTATTCATGTTTTCGGGATGACAGAAGTG
Source organism: Pheosia tremula (assembly GCA_905333125.1). NCBI lineage: Eukaryota > Metazoa > Arthropoda > Insecta > Lepidoptera > Notodontidae > Pheosia > Pheosia tremula. The sequence goes on along the minus strand of HG995401.1, from coordinate 11,785,060 downwards.
ATGGTTATGCAGGTTGTGCTCTTCTAGTGAATAGGGACTTTACCTTTTCCCAGATTATCCTTCCCTCTCATAATGAGGGGTTTAATGTTGTAGCCGTCAAGATATTAAACATTTCCATGGTGTCTGTTTATATACCCCACCCAAACGTTTCTCTAATAAATGAATTTAATTCTTTATTGTCTCGCATACCGGGTCCTCATATCATTTTGGGTGACTTCAACTGCAGACATTCTCTATGTCTCACATAGAGATATCACATATATTATCAATGTCCCACAATTTGAGTTCTTGGTAAAATGTATACTACGGTAAGTAAAAGCTAAAAGCCGTAAAATGCGTGGTTGCATTCGTCAAGTCCCAGTTCTAGGTATACCGGTACTGCACCGGTGCCTATCTGCAGGCGGTCAGTGGGGCCATCGGCACCAGTCGGGCCGCGACAGTTGATTATCCAGATACTTTATTTTATGTACAGGTAGTACCCATATTTCTCTTTAACGTAAATAATACTCATGCGTAAATCTCAATTCTGAAATCTAAAAAAAAATGTGAGGAAACCTGCATGTCATGGGCCAGCGTGGTGGAATATAAGCTGAATTAACCTCATATTAACGAGATGTGTGTGTAGTGTACTATCGATAAAATTGGGTGCACTTCAATGAACTGCACCTCTGCCTACTACTTAGGAGATTCCAGGCGTGATGGTGTTTCTCTCTTTACCTAATAGCTTATGTAATCAAATATTGTATTTTCAGGAGGATGGAAGAACTGTAGATTCAAACTGTCAGGACAATAATCCTGCCACCATTCCAATTCAAAAATCTACTATAATTTTCATTGTTGGCTGAATAGAAATCGAACCCACCGCCACCCGGTGCAATGAGTTGTGCGGCCTGCGCTCAAACCACTAAATAAAGATGCCTTAAAATTTTCACATTGTGTTTTATTTTCATTGACCTAATGTGATAATGGATATGTGGAGTGTGTGTATATAAAAGGTAGTTTAAAAGTAGCGCCTGTAGCAGAGAAAGTAAAAAGCAGGAGGCTAGTTTGGTCACGTTATCAAAGGAGACGAGAAGCATTTTGAGCGCCTAAAAGGGCTATTAGTATGAATACGCATAGATAGAGTGAGAGGAAGACCCACGAAGTGGTAGAAGTTTGTATAAAAAGTGATATGAAGGAGATTAATGTATGAAAAAGACATACTGCGGCGATCCCAAATAATGGGAAAAGGTGAGGCATGATGATGATTTTACTGATTTCTAATATATATTTACCTAATTTAGATTGAGTTTAATTGCAAACAAGAGCCTTAGTATGAGGTTATGCCGTTTTTTGACGTAGAGAAATCCTTATGGATACCCGCAAGCTCTGCGGGAGACGAGCGGGTTATGTCGGACTGCTACCGACTTAAACCCCACGGTATACCATCGTCTACCTTTGTTGGGGCGCTGTGGGATAGCACTAGCATGCACTGCGACATCCAACGAGGTTATGCCCTAGCTCCACCCTTGATATAGTGTGAACATTCGATAGTAGTGATGGCCATCTTGGTAGAATACTCGCTTTGGAGACAAGTTGCGCAGATTCAAACGCGGCTCCCGCTAGGACTTTCAGATTTTTACGTGCGCATCACGTTTTCAATCATGAATCATTGGCTGTACCGACGGTAAAGCAAACATCGTAAGGAAACTTGCACGTTCCTCAAAATTTATGTGAAATTTACCAAATGGCCCTGGGCCAGCGTGGTGGAGCCTGAGGAATGTGCCCGGTATAATGACAATAGGCTCGCCCCCTATTTCATTGGGACCAAATACCATTGGCGAAATGTGGGTGTACAGGAGTGCACCTCTGCCTACCCCTTCGGAGATTGCAGGCGTGATGGTGTATTAGTAGGTAACAACCAACTATTTTATCCGGCAATCTATTCAGAGAAATGGCTGTGTTGCGTAGGTGTTAATTAAACATGATATATCAATAACTTAATACATTTTTTTCGTTAACTTTTTGTCGTTTCACGGTTTCACCAACAAAATCATAAGTGACGACGCGAACTATAAAAGTGAACGTTTCCGTACGATACGTATCGTAAAATCTTTCAAATTTATGACTCGCACTCGTGCAATTCGTACGTCTAAAAGTATTCGGTTAACTTATGAAAAATCTCCCAAAATGTCTATGCGTACTATAAAAGTAGGTTTAGGTTTCTCTATGGTACGAAATTATACCTAAGTAAACTTGTGACTCACACTCGCGCATGTCGTACAAAATCGTTAACTTTCAAAGTTTCCGTGAGCAAACGATCGAATGTTTACTACATATAGTAACGAAAAAAACTCACACTCGGCACAAATGTTTTAGATATCGCCCGCTAGGGGCGTTTTTTAAGTCTCTATACAAAATGTCCAAATACGGTAGTTTGTAAACTATAAAGTTAGCTAACGAAAAATCTCACACTTGAGGTACTGGTCTACGTCATTACCCTTTTTTTTTTTTTTTTTTTGTTTTCGCTGGGAAATGCATTTACGCATACCGCCCAAGCCCGGGGGGACTAGGACGGTTATGTGGGGCTCCTGGAAGAAGTCCAGACTACCCACTAAAACCCAGCGCCGCCCTCTCTGCCTTTTGTGGGGCGCCACGGGATCGCTCTACGAGCACGCTACCGTGACGCCCCGGCGGTTACCTCGGGTTCGGGGGCCCCCCGGCCCCCTTCCGGCCTGTATGCCGTCTAGAACCCTCTTATGGCGGGGGCAGGAGGCGAGCATATCGCCCCCTTCTTCTGCCCCGCCTTGCTCTGCGGATCGGGTCAGCCAGAGCGTCCTCCTCCCTGACCCGTTCCGCGGCCTCCTTCTGCGACATGACATTTTCGCAGAAGGAGACCATCGCCTCCCAGGACCCCCTGTTCCGAAGCATAGCCTCCACTATGCTCCGCAGCGAGAGGTCCCTTCCGACCACGCTCTCGAGGTCGTGCCTCTGCGACCCCCACACCACACACTCCCGGAGCGTGTGGCTTGCCGTGTCCACGAGTGCATCGCACTCGTGGCACTTGGGGGTCGTCTCCCGCCCAGCGATCTGGTGCAGATACTTACCAAAGCAGCCATGCCCGGTAAGTATCTGCACCAGTCTATAGGTCAACTGACCCCTCCTCTTGAGCCAGTTGACCAATTGGGGGCGGATTGCCTCCACAATCTCCCCGCCATATGTAGGGGTAGCCAATTGCTCCCCCCACCTCTGGACCACCTCCTCCTGGGCCCTTTTCCTCTCGCGCCGTACCGCCTCCCACTCCGGTACGACGCCCCTCGCCCTCTCCTCCGCCCGGAACCGGTGGACGACGGCCAACACCTCCGCCTGCAGCTCCCAGGGGGGATCTCCCGCCAGGAGCGTGGCCGCCGTCCAGGACACCGTCCGGTACCCTCTTATGGCCCTCACCGAGATCACCCTCTGAGGCCTCCGAAGAAGCCTCTTATTCCCCTCGGTGAGAGCCTCTGCCCAGATTGGGGCCCCGTACAGGGCCATACTCCGGATTACCCCGGAGTATAGCCGTCTGCACGAGGAGTTGGGCCCCCCCACATTGGGCAACAACCTGCCCAGGGCAGCGGCGGTGGAGATTAGTTTCGGGGCTAGAATCTACGTCATTACCCTGACGTAACTCACGTATAACTCAAAAATTACACAACACTAACCAAATTTTCAGTAACGCTGCTCCCTTCTATTTCAGTGGGTTGCAGAGCATACCCATCGCCATCGCATTGCGATCTCAGAGTCATTCTGATTCAATTTGCAAAATTTTAATAACTAACTACAGTTTTTTGACATTTTCGACAATTAAAACTCAAAATTTACTCAAATTCTTTTTAGCTTAAATACCGTAACACTGCTCCCCACTATTTGAGTGGGCTTAGAGCCTATCCACTGTCATCGCGGTGCGATCACGGTGTGATTTTGACCAAACTTTGTTAAATTTCTCGGTTTTTTTACCCTTCTGAAAAATTTTCTTCAGGAATTTTTTGAGTTTCTAGGCCTATCGTGCTGCCCTCGTTGAGACGCATCCAACGGTGTGTCGCTCGCGTCTGTAGTATTCGTACAAAATCAAAAACTCGCCCCTTCATCGTTTTCATACTTGTAAAAATCTACCTAAGTTGCCTCTCGCCGCAGTACATTTGCAGATATCTGAAAAATAAAAATATAGATTAAACACGTATAACTCAAAAATTACACAACATATACTTACCAAATTTTCAGTAACGCTGCTCCCTTCTATTTCAGTGGGTTGCAGAGCATACCCATCGCCATCGCATTGCGATCTCAGAGTCATTCTGATTCAATTTGCAAAATTTTAATAACTAACTACAGTTTTTTGACATTTTCGACAATTAAAACTCAAAATTTACTCAAATTCTTTTTAGCTTAAATACCGTAACACTACTCCCCACTATTTGAGTGGGCTTAGAGCCTATCCACTGTCATCGCGGTGCGATCACGGTGTGATTTTGACTAAACTTTGTTAAATTTCTCGGTTTTTTGACCCTCCTGAAAAATGTTCTTCAGGAAATTTTTGAGTTTATGCGGCATGCTCCGACAGGCCTCGGTCCGCCTTGCGGACCTCTTCTTCTATGAAGAGCTTAGCCCTTCTATCCTCCGCTGGGCGGACGTGTTCGACACAAAACACGTCCGCCTCCTTCTCGGCCTGTGACTGGTCGTATGACGGGTTGCCCTCCCCGCCACCCGCAGGCCCGACCACACGGTTGTCGTAGGTCGTTTGCGGCGTGCGCCCTACGGCGCCGCCCTGCACGTCTTTGGCGGGAGGGGAGTGTGCTGTTGGACTCCCTCTCCCTTTCGGCTGTTTCCTTGGCCGTTATTACGGCTTCTGAGAATGAGGCTATTGCCTCCCACGCTCCTCTTCCCTGGACCATAGCTGTAGCTACGTTAGGGAGTGAGAGCTGCAGTCCTCCGAATAGGGCGAGTAAAGCTCCTCTCTGTTGTGCCCACTCAGGGCATTCTTGCAACGTGTGCTGCGCTGAATCCTGCTGGGCTCCGCAATGGTGGCATATAGTGGTGGGCTCCCGCCCGATCCGGCACAGGTACTTTCCAAAGCAGCCGTGCCCTGAAAGCACCTGTGTCAGACGAAACGAGAGAACACCATGCCGTCTCTCGAGCCACTCTGTCAAAATAGGTCTAAAGGCACTGATGGTATTGTGCCCGGCACTAGGGCTGGCGAGGACTTCATGCACGCCTCTATGGTCGCCGTCTGCAACTCTGCCCTAGTCCTCGTCTGGTCTGTCAATTGGCCCTGTGTTTGCGCCTCACGGCGCCACCGGTAAAGAAGCATCAGGGCTTCTGCCTCCAGTGGCCACGGTGGTGTTCCGGCTAACAAGGTGGCTGCCTCAAACGAGATTGTGCGGTAGCCTCTGATAGCCCTGATGGCCATTGCTCTCTGTGGCCTGCGCAGGAGCGCGATATTTTTGGCCGACAAGTCTTCTGCCCACACGGGGGCTCCATAGAGGGCAATGGACCGCACAATCCCTGTAAATAGGCGTCTGCATGACGCACTAGGTCCTCCAAGGTTAGGCAGCAGGGACGAGAGAGCCCCTGCCGTCCTTATAAGTTTGGGACTTAGGGCTTTGAAATGAGGATGGAAATTCCACCGACTATCCAAAACCAGCCTCAAGTACTTTAGGGTTGATCCGACGTTAATGCGCACGCCCCCCACAACGATGTAGGAGTTTGGAGGCGGCGCATTTCTAGGTCCGTAAAAGGCAATAGCCTCCGTTTTATTGAGGGCCACTTTTAGGCCCAGCCTTCTTATACGGCCAACAACTTGGGCCACCCCGGCCGTGGCCAGTAAAGACGCCCGGCGATGAGAGCGTCCTCTGGCGGTGATGAGGGTATCGTCCGCATAGCAGGTGACGGCGACGCCATGAAGTAGCGGGTCGCGGAGCACCCAGTCATATGCAATGTTCCACAGGAGTGGCCCTAAGACCGACCCCTGTGGAACACCGCACGTGATCTCTTTCCCTGCCCATCCTGCCCGGCACGGGTATGTTATTTACCGGGAACAGAGATAGTCTCTTATAGTACGGCGCAGGTACTGCGGGACTTGGTGGTAGGCGAAGGCCTTAATGATGGTGTCCCAGGGAAGTGAGTTAAATACGTTGGCAATGTCTAAAGACACCGCCCAAAACCACTTCACCCCGGGACACAGCCTCCTTTGCAAGCTGTTTGACATGCATGACCGCATCGATAGTAGAGCGGCCTCTCCTGAACCCAAACTGTTGGTCACTCAAATTTGGCCCTGTACGAGCCAGGTCCTCGACGAGACGGTTGGCGATTATTCGCTCAAAGAGTTTGCCCGTCTCGTCGAGCACCACAATTGGACGATATGCGGAAGGAGAGTCCGCTGGTCGCCCCTCCTTCCGTAGAAGAACAAGTCTCCCTGTATTCCATTCACGGGGGAAGCGTCCTTCCTGAAGACACGCGCTGAACAAGGTCCTAAGTCCCGACCCCAACACCTTAAGGGTTAGAACCAGTGCGCGGCCTGGAACACCATCTGGTCCGGGGGCTACGTTCTTTGCCTTCAGCTTTTCGACAGCCTCGTCCAGCTCCTCCTGCGTCACTTCTGGAGCCACTGAGTCGCCATTAGGCAAGTCACCTTGCGCTTGCAGTTGAGGCTGAACCATTTGAGGAGAGATATGGCCTACTCCACTCGGAAACAAGGCGCCAAGAATTACCTCCAGGAGATGTGGCTGGAGGGTTTGAGTGAGTGGTGGACACCAAGGGCGTAGCTTACCTCTCACCATTTTGTAGGGGCGCCCCCACGGGTCGGCGTCAAGTGAGGCGAGGAGTTCCTCGCGCGCCTGCTCTTTGGCCAGTTTTATAGCCAGCTGAAGGGTTTTTCTGGCCTCCCTATAAACCTCATATAATTCAGCCTCTAATGCTTCTCTAAATCTTTTAATAAGCCTCGCGGCGATAAACGTTTTACCAGATCCTGTAGGTAAATAAATGATAGTGTTATTTTTAACAGCAATTTCCTCCTGCTGAGTGAGTTGATGACTCCCCTGTCTCCATCTTGGCACCGGTATCGTTTCACTGTCAGTAATGTATGGATGCTGGCAATTATCTTTCTAGCTTTTAGAATGAGAAAGCACTGGCTGATCAGAATGCACTTGCATGTTCAAACTTGTTCACAAAGTACTAACCTTTTTTTTTTTTTTTGTTTCCGCTGGGAAATGCATTTACGCATACCGCCCAAGCCCAGGGGAGCAAGGACGGTTATGTGGGGCTCCTGGAAGAAGTCCAGACTACCCACTAAAACCCAGCGCCGCCCTCTCTGCCTTTGTGAGGCGCCACGGGATCGCTCTACGAGCACACTACCGTGACGCCCCGGCGGATACCTCGGGTTCGGAGGCCCCCCGGCCCCCTTCCGGCTCGTTGCCGATGAACCCTCTTATGGCGGGGGCAGGAGGCGAGCGTATCGGCCCCTTCTTCGCCCCCGCCTCGCTCTGCGGATCGGGTCGGCCAGGGCATCCTCTTCCCTGACCCGTTCCGCGGCCCCCTTCTGCGACATGACATTTTCGCAGAAGGAGACCATCGCCTCCCAGGCCCCCCTGTCGCGGAGCATAGCCTCCACTATGTTCCGCAGCGAGAGGTCTCCTCCGACCACACTTGTGAGGTCGTGCCTTTGCGACCCCCACACCACACACTCCCGGAGCGTGTGGCCTGCCGTGTCCACGGGTGCATCGCACTCGTGACACTTGGGGGTCGCCTCCCGCCCAGCGATCTGGTGCAGATACTTACCAAAGCAGCCATGCCCGGTAAACATCTGCACCAGTCTATAGGTCAACTGGCCCCTCCTCCTGAGCCAGTTGGCTAACTGGAGGCGGATCGCCTCCACTACCTCTCCTCCGTAAGTAGGGGAAGCCAGCTGCTCCCCCCACCTCCGGACCACCTCCTCCTGGGCCCTCTTCCTCTCGCGCCGTACCGCCTCCCATTCCGGTACAACGCCCCTCGCCCGCTCGTCCGCCCGGAACCGGTGGACGACGGCCAACACCTCCGCCTGCAGCTCCCAGGGCGGATCCCCCGCCAGGAGCGTGGCCACCGCCCAGGACACCGTCCGGTACCCTCTTATGGCCCTCACCGAGATTACCCTCTGAGGCCTCCGAAGAAGCCTCTTATTCCCCTCGGTGAGAGCCTCTGCCCAGATTGGGGCCCCGTACAGGGCCATACTCCGGATTACCCCGGAGTATAGCCGTCTGCACGAGGAATTCGGCCCCCCCCCCCCCACATTGGGCAACAACCTGCCCAGGGCAGCGGCGGTGAAAATAAGTTTCGGGGCTAGGCGGATAAAATGCGCCCCGAAATTCCACCGCCCACAATTGGACGATATGCGGAAGGAGAGTCCGCTGGTCGCCCCTCCTTCCGTAGAAGAACAAGTCTCCCTGTCTTCCATTCACGGGGGAAGCGTCCTTCCTGAAGACACGCGCTGAACAAGGTCCTAAGTCCCGACCCCAACACCTTAAGGGTTAGAACCAGTGCGCGGCCTGGAACACCATCGGTCCGGGGGCTACGTTCTTTGCCTTCAGCTTTTCGACAGCCTCGTCTAGCTCCTCCTGCGTCACTTCTGGAGCCACTGAGTCGCCATTAGGCAAGTCACCTTGCGCTTGCAGTTGAGGCTGAACCATTTGAGGAGAGATATGGCCTACTCCACTCGGAAACAAGGCGCCAAGATTTACCTCCAGAAGATGTGGCTGGAGGGTTTGAGTGAGTGGTGGACACCAAGGGCGTAGCTTACCTCTCACCATTTTGTAGGGGCGCCCCCACGGGTCGGCGTCAAGTGAGGCGAGGAGTTCCTCGCGCGCCTGCTCTTTGGCCAGTTTTATAGCCAGCTGAAGGGTCTTTCTGGCCTCCCTATAAACCTCATATAATTCAGCCTCTAATGCTTCTCTAAATCTTTTAATAAGCCTCGCGGCGATAAACGTTTTACCAGATCCTGTAGGTAAATAAATGATAGTGTTATTTTTAACAGCAATTTCCTCCAGCTGAGTCTGATATGGCCGTGGTTCCTGCAGTTTCACGCCATTTGATGACTCCCCTGTCTCCATCTTGGCACCGGTATCGTTTCACTGTCAGTAATGTATGGATGCTGGCAATTATCTTTCTAGCTTCTAGAATGAGAAAGCACTGGCTGATCAGAATGCACTTGCATGTTCGAACTTGTTCACAAAGTACTAACCTTTTTTTTTTTTTGTTTCCGCTGGGAAATGCATTTACGCATACCGCCCAAGCCCGGGGGAGCAAGGACGGTTATGTGGGGCTCCTGGAAGAAGTCCAGACTACCCACTAAAACCCAGCGCCGCCCTCTCTGCCTTTGTGGGCCGCCACGGGATCGCTCTACGAGCACACTACCGTGACGCCCCGGCGGATACCTCGGGTTCGGAGGCCCCCCGGCCCCCTTCCGGCTCGTTGCCGATGAACCCTCTTATGGGGGGGGCAGGAGGCGAGCGTATCGGCCCCTTCTTCGCCCCCGCCTCGCTCTGCGGATCGGGTCGGCCAGGGCATCCTCTTCCCTGACCCGTTCCGCGGCCCCCTTCTGCGACATGACATTTTCGCAGAAGGAGACCATCGCCTCCCAGGCCCCCCTGTCGCGGAGCATAGCCTCCACTATGCTCCGCAGCGAGAGGTCACCTCCGACCACACTTGTGAGGTCGTGCCTTTGCGACCCCCACACCACACACTCCCGGAGCGTGTGGCCTGCCGTGTCCACGGGTGCATCGCACTCGTGACACTTGGGGGTCGCCTCCCGCCCAGCGATCTGGTGCAGATACTTACCAAAGCAGCCATGCCCGGTAAGCATCTGCACCAGTCTATAGGTCAACTGGCCCCTCCTCCTGAGCCAGTTGGCTAACTGGGGGCGGATCGCCTCCACTACCTCTCCTCCGTAAGTAGGGGAAGCCAGCTGCTCCCCCCACCTCCGGACCACCTCCTCCTGGGCCCTCTTCCTCTCGCGCCGTACCGCCTCCCATTCCGGTACAACGCCCCTCGCCCGCTCGTCCGCCCGGAACCGGTGGACGACGGCCAACACCTCCGCCTGCAGCTCCCAGGGTGGATCCCCCGCCAGGAGCGTGGCCGCCGCCCAGGACACCGTCCGGTACCCTCTTATGGCCCTCACCGAGATTACCCTCTGAGGCCTCCGAAGAAGCCTCTTATTCCCCTCGGTGAGAGCCTCTGCCCAGATTGGGGCCCCGTACAGGGCCATACTCCGGATTACCCCGGAGTATAGCCGTCTGCACGAGGAATTCGCCCCCCCCCCCCCCCACATTGGGCAACAACCTGCCCAGGGCAGCGGCGGTGGAAATAAGTTTCGGGGCTAGGCGGATAAAATGCGCCCCGAAATTCCACCGCCCACAATTGGACGATATGCGGAAGGAGAGTCCGCTGGTCGCCCCTCCTTCCGTAGAAGAACAAGTCTCCCTGTCTTCCATTCACGGGGGAAGCGTCCTTCCTGAAGACACGCGCTGAACAAGGTCCTAAGTCCCGACCCCAACACCTTAAGGGTTAGAACCAGTGCGCGGCCTGGAACACCATCTGGTCCGGGGGCTACGTTCTTTGCCTTCAGCTTTTCGACAGCCTCGTCCAGCTCCTCCTGCGTCACTTCTGGAGCCACTGAGTCGCCATTAGGCAAGTCACCTTGCGCTTGCAGTTGAGGCTGAACCATTTGAGGAGAGATATGGCCTACTCCACTCGGAAACAAGGCGCCAAGAATTACCTCCAGGAGATGTGGCTGGAGGGTTTGAGTGAGTGGTGGACACCAAGGGCGTAGCTTACCTCTCACCATTTTGTAGGGGCGCCCCCACGGGTCGGCGTCAAGTGAGGCGAGGAGTTCCTCGCGCGCCTGCTCTTTGGCCAGTTTTATAGCCAGCTGAAGGGTCTTTCTGGCCTCCCTATAAACCTCATATAATTCAGCCTCTAATGCTTCTCTAAATCTTTTAATAAGCCTCGCGGCGATAAACGTTTTACCAGATCCTGTAGGTAAATAAATGATAGTGTTATTTTTAACAGCAATTTCCTCCTGCTGAGTGAGTTGATGACTCCCCTGTCTCCATCTTGGCACCGGTATCGTTTCACTGTCAGTAATGTATGGATGCTGGCAATTATCTTTCTAGCTTTTAGAATGAGAAAGCACTGGCTGATCAGAATGCACTTGCATGTTCAAACTTGTTCACAAAGTACTAACCTTTTTTTTTTTTTTTTTACATGTGGAAATGCAATTACGCATCGTCCCTCACGCCCCGGGGGGGACGAGAGGGGTATGTGGGACTCCCCGGCGGCGGCCGGTATACCCACTAAAACCACATGGTGATTCCTCACGGTCGCTTGTGTCGGGGACACGGGAACGCTTGCGCATACTTCCGCGAACCCCGACGCGACTGCGGCCTTTCGGCCTCCTCCAGGCCTTGCGGCCAGGCGCTGTGTCGGACCACCAGACACAGCACCGATCCTCTCGAGCCCGGAGTGGAACGGCGTCTCCCCCGAGTCCGCCGCCCGGGGCTCAGCGCCGACCGCCTGCCACACCAGCTGGCGGCCAGCAAGTCCTCCCGGGTGACAGCGAGCTGCCCCCCGGTCGGCCTCTTCACCCGAAAGGGTGGAGGGTGGGTCCGCCGCGTCCAAGCACTAGGCCCGGTCGCGGCCCCCCTCCCTTTCCTCACGCCCCTTGCGGGGCCGAGGGGTGGGCCCGCCGCTACCTCACGCAGCCTCCCTCCCCTCCACGAGGTGGGTCCGCCGCGTCCAGGCCGAGAGATCTGCGGAACTACTGGCTGCCACATTTTTCCCCAAAGACGATAGAGGAGTGGATAATGATATCCACAAATCTATAAGATCCAAAGCCGAAAACTACGACACTGGGCAGCCAGCAGTCCCCGCAGACCCTCCATGTACAACAGCCGAACTAGAGCGCACACTAGCAAGTTTCCACCCCAAAAAGGCTCCAGGACCAGACGGACTCACGGCTGACATCTGTCAAAAAGCCATAGGCGCTGCTGGTCCTGTCTTCCTAGAAATCACCAACAAATGCCTATCACTGGCATGCTTTCCCATCGCCTTGAAGGAAGCTGCTGTTGTGGTGCTGAGGAAACCAGGAAGAGCAGACTATTGCGGACCAAGGTCGTACCGACCAATCGGCCTATTGTCGATATTGGGTAAAATCCTCGAAAAAATGATGAACCGCAGAGTCCGATGGCACATTTTACCCAAGACCAACGCCAGGCAGTACGGCTTTGTTCCGCAACGGTCCACAGAAGACGCTCTCTACGACCTCATGCAGCACATCAGGAGCAACCTTCAAGAAAAGAAGATCACGATGATGGTCTCTCTCGATATCGAAGGTGCGTTCGACAACGCCTGGTGGCCAGCGATAATGTGCCAATTAAAAAACAAAAAATGTCCTACCAATCTCATAAACCTGATTGACAGTTACTTTAAGGACCGACAAGTAATTGTGCACTACGCTGGAAAAACGCACAAGAGAACACCGGAGAAAGGTTGCGTACAGGGTTCGATCAGCGGTCCTACTTGTAACGGTCCAGAGTACCTTCCCGTCACCATTCACAAATATATGATTAAACATCCAATTATGCTTGAACTTCTTTCACTTAGTTTCTCTCTAAAATATATATTTTCCTTCATGTAATGTTCATTATAGTCAATGTTCTTGGCAACAGTTAATGAGGACACTTGATAGGTGAAATATAACATTATAAATTACTTTAAACTAATGAAAAACCAATAATAATGAAATAAACGAGAATCGTTCATGTTCTAACTAAAAGTTTTCAAAACTTTGTTTACAAACCAAACTTGTTGACATTTAATAGATTTGACGTTTGATGGACATTGTCAGACATGATGCGTTTCGTTATTATATTATTTAAACAAATAGATGAGTATTAAACTGGATTGTCATTGTCAGGTGTCGCGATAGGTCACTTTTATTTTCAGGCTAAAATTTTATTAATTTTCGTTTGAGATTCTGAGTTTGTAGACTCATATTTTCACTAGTTATCATCTCCTACGGTAAGTATAGTATTTTAATCATCCTTAGAGTCGTTTAAAATGAATGATGATGATCCCCCCGATTGGGGGGATTGTCTCTCCTCATCAATTCATTCTCCATCATCTCCACCGCGTACCCCAGGCAGGGAAACTGATGACCTAAGACCTCCATCCAGGAAGCGGTTAGCTGATGAACAGCAACAGATCTCAGTAAGTGCTAAAAAATCTAACTCTCCCTCGGACTCTATTCAAAACATATTTTTCACTCCTGGGTACAGCTCTGAGGAGCCCCCCCTAAGCTATTTCCCTTCCGACAAGGGTCCGTTTGTAGTCCACATTTCGCGATCGCATCCAGATCCTGCTGCTGGACAATCAATCCGTGCCTTAAAGGCTGCACAAATAATTCACCAAGCTAAAGTTCCAGGTGTTGTTGCAGGAAGTATTAGAGCTATAGGTCGTAACAAAATATATGTTGAATTTAAATCTTCTGATGAAGCAAACAAATTTGTAAAATCTGACCTCCCACATTCTCACAATCTCTCTGCTTCTATACCTAAATTCCAAGTATCGAGAATGGGGGTAGTCAGGGACATCCCTACAGAATGGTCGCTCGAAGAGCTAGTATCAGGAATTGAACTCCCTTCTTATAGTGGTAAAATTATTAAAGCCCGTCGGCTATTTCGGAAATCTTTTAGGGAAGGGAAACCGGAATGGCTTCCATCCACAACAGTGGTCCTAACATTTCACAGCCAGATTTTACCAGAGAAAATTTATATATATAATACATCCATCCCTGTTAATGTATACCAACTCCCTACCATTCAATGTAGGAGTTGTTGTAGATTTGGACATATTGCTGCACAGTGTCGTTCCAAACCAAGATGCTTCCGTTGTTCTCAACAACATACTGGAGAAAGCTGCATTGTACCTGATGATAAAATTTCGTGCTTGTTTTGTTCAGGTCTTCATAAGGCTAATGATTCTAAATGTCCTGAATTTTCTAGACAAAAATCGATTAAATTGGTTATGTCGGAGGAGAACATTAGCTATTATGACGCTTCACAGCGCTTTCGTCCAGTTAGGACTAGTTACGCTGAAATGTCCCAGCGTTTGTTTTCTCCTGTCCCTCCTTCTCATACTTATTCTAATGGTCGCCCTTTGCTTCAAGATAATCTTTCACAATCTGCCGTTCCTCGTAATCAAGTTTCCTACAAGAAGACTGTGGCTTGGGAACGCAAGCCTCATTCTCCCTTAGGTAAAACCTTTGACTCCCACGCACATAATAATATAGTGTCTAGTCCAACATCATCCCTCCCTAACGGGTGTGCTTTAGATAGTAATATGTTGTCTAATAACGATAAGGTTTTAGAATTATTGGTTAGTATTCTAGTAAATATTCTATCTAAATCTGATTATTCCTTACCGAAAAACGTCATTTCAATGATTCAATCCCTCTCTTCTTTAACTTATTGTAATGGTGAACAACAACCTTCTACAGTGGAATTGTAAAAGCATTCGTAACAAAAAATCCGAAATATTGTTCCTGTTAAATAAATTTAAACCCATAATATTTGCAGTATCCGAGACTTGGTTGAAGCCTGGTTCCCGTTTTAGGGTTCCTGGTTATTCATGTTTTCGGGATGACAGAAGTGATGGTTATGCAGGTTGTGCTCTTCTAGTGAATAGGGACTTTACCTTTTCCCAGATTATCCTTCCCTCTCATAATGAGGGGTTTAATGTTGTTGCCGTCAAGATATTAAACATTTCCATGGTGTCTGTTTATATACCCCACCCAAACGTTTCTCTAATAAATGAATTTAATTCTTTATTGTCTCGCATACCGGGTCCTCATATCATTTTGGGTGACTTCAACTGCAGACATTCTCTATGTCTCACATAGAGATATCACATATATTATCAATGTCCCACAATTTGAGTTCTTGGTAAAATGTATACTACGGTAAGTAAAAGCTAAAAGCCGTAAAATGCGTGGTTGCATTCGTCAAGTCCCAGTTCTAGGTATACCGGTACTGCACCGGTGCCTATCTGCAGGCGGTCAGTGGGGCCATCGGCACCAGTCGGGCCGCGACAGTTGATTATCCAGATACTTTATTTTATGTACAGGTAGTACCCATATTTCTCTTTAACGTAAATAATACTCATGCGTAAATCTCAATTCTGAAATCTAAAAAAAAATGTGAGGAAACCTGCATGTCATGGGCCAGCGTGGTGGAATATAAGCTGAATTAACCTCATATTAACGAGATGTGTGTGTAGTGTACTATCGATAAAATTGGGTGCACTTCAATGAACTGCACCTCTGCCTACTACTTAGGAGATTCCAGGCGTGATGGTGTTTCTCTCTTTACCTAATAGCTTATGTAATCAAATATTGTATTTTCAGGAGGATGGAAGAACTGTAGATTCAAACTGTCAGGACAATAATCCTGCCACCATTCCAATTCAAAAATCTACTATAATTTTCATTGTTGGCTGAATAGAAATCGAACCCACCGCCACCCGGTGCAATGAGTTGAGCGGCCTGCGCTCAAACCACTAAATAAAGATGCCTTAAAATTTTCACATTGTGTTTTATTTTCATTGACCTAATGTGATAATGGATATGTGGAGTGTGTGTATATAAAAGGTAGTTTAAAAGTAGCGCCTGTAGCAGAGAAAGTAAAAAGCAGGAGGCTAGTTTGGTCACGTTATCAAAGGAGACGAGAAGCATTTTGAGCGCCTAAAAGGGCTATTAGTATGAATACGCATAGATAGAGTGAGAGGAAGACCCACGAAGTGGTAGAAGTTTGTATAAAAAGTGATATGAAGGAGATTAATGTATGAAAAAGACATACTGCGGCGATCCCAAATAATGGGAAAAGGTGAGGCATGATGATGATTTTACTGATTTCTAATATATATTTTATTAGAAAAACCACTCTTATCAATACTAATGAATATATTGAAAAGTGTTTTAGTTCATAATCACGTTATTTATTGAAATATATATTCATATTACAAAGAAAACCAAAAGACATCATTAGAACATATTTTCGAATATCAAACATATAATTTGAATTCAATAAAAAAACTTATGTGAAAAAAGGTTTGTGTTACAAAACAGGTTTCATAACACTGCCCCTTACTCTGGTAATTACTATAATTTAAGGTAATTGCAAGAGTACAACAAAACAACTTAACTAATAAAGTAGGTAATAAAATAATAACTTCAAACTAAACATAAACTCTTAACAAAAATTATGCTTGACCTTTGGTAAAGATTTAGTAAAAAGGTCAGCTTCCAATTCAGCTGAAGGCTTATAAATAATCTCAACTAGCTTTCGGTCAACACATTCCTTTATAAAATGGTGTTGAACATCAATGTGCTTGGTTCTACGATAGCATTGGTTTTCTACCATTTTGATAGTGCTTTTATTGTCATTATTAATAACAATAGGCTCATGTGGCAGATCAAAAGATTTTAATTCATTCATAAAATTATGTAAAAATTTCGCCTCCTTCACTGATGTTCCAAGAGCATAATATTCAGCCTCTGTACTGGAACAAGCTACATTAATTTGTTTGTGACTATGCCAATTTATTAGGTTAAGTCCAAACCTACTTACGAAACCCGAATAAGATTTCCGATCGTTTGTATCCCCCGCCCAATCTGCGTCGGATGAAATTTCAATTTTGTTGCTACCGCGCCTAAAATTGAGTCCGTAGTCAGTTGCACCCGACAAATACCGTAATACGCGTTTAGCAGCAATCCAATGTGTTTCATTATAACAAGTGTTATATTGACTGAGCTTGCTGCATACAAATGCAATATCCGGCCGAGTACATACAGCAAGATACATTAAGCTGCCGATAAGTTCCTGATATGGAAACCTTAGATCAATCTTCTCAGCTTTTGATGGATTAAAGTTGACTTCCATGGGAGTTGCTATTTTATGACAATCATCCATGCCAAACTTTATTAAAAGTTTTTTCACATATTCAGACTGTGTAAGCTTCAATGTTCCTTGCTTTTTGTTCCTTTCTACTTTCATTCCTAATGCTTGTGTAACAGGTCCAAGCAATTTAATATTAAAGTTGGAACTAAGCAATTTATAAAGTAATTTCTTCTGTTGTTCATTGGAACTAAATATAAAGAAATCATCAACATATAGTGCTATTATTACTTTATCTTTATAAAATACACATTTTTCACTTTTTAATTGAATATAGCCATTATTGACCAAAACTTTGTGAACTTTCTCATTCCAAGCTCTACTGGCTTGTTTGAGCCCATATAGACTCTTTTTGAGCATGCATACCTTTTTCTGCCCCTCAATTTGAAAACCGATGGGTTGTTCCATATAAATTTTCTCATGTAAATCTCCATTGAGAAATGCTGTATTGACATCAATATGTTCAATGTCCATATCATTTTCAACCCCTATCGCAAATAGTAGTCGTAGAGTACTATGTCTCACAACAGGTGCAAAAGTTTCTTCATAGTCAACACCATATCGTTGTGTAAAACCTTTTGCAACGAGACGAGCCTTAAACTTTTCAAATTTCCCACTTGGATCTACTTTTTCTTTGAAAACCCATTTAGATTTTATAACATTGCCAGTCTTTGGTCTATCCACAAGTTCCCAGACACCATGTGACATAAGGGAGTTATATTCATCTTGCATAGCTTCTAACCAATCCTTAGCATTATCACTTTTCATTGCTTCATTATATGTTCTAGGTTCATTATGTCCCATTAATGCTTGTTCAGAAAAATAGTTTACTTCAAAATCTTTGAACCAAATAGGAGGATGCCGGTCACGTCTTGGTCTAGTACCTTCATCGGACACATTCTGCTCCACAGTTTGTGAGTTTTGTGGAATATCATTCAACAAATCTTCATTTGGTTCATCAGATGAAACGGTTTCATGAACTTGAGATTCATCTTCAATAAGATCTTGAACATTAATGTCAGTAGATGAAACATCTGGTGTGGCAAACTCATCACTGTCAAACTCATTAGTATGACCAGGAGAAGTATTGGGATGATATACAGTATCCATCAGATTATTAAAATTTTCATCAGTATTTGCTGTCTTGTAGGTTATACCTCTAACAGTTTCAATAAATTCAACAGAACGTGCTTTAATCATTTTTGTGCCATCATCAGGATCACCAAGTCGGTAACCTTTGGTATGATCACAATATCCCAACATAATGTAAGGTTTTGATTTAGGATCAAGCTTTGTGCGTTGTTGTTGTGGAGTAAGTGCATAAGCTGTGCTACCAAAAACGCGAAGATGACTAAGATCCACTTTAGATCCAGTCCACAATTCTTCAGAAGTAACATCTTTTAAAGCTGCAGTTGGGCTACGGTTCTTCAAATAACAAGCAGTATTTACCGCTTCGGCCCAATATTTTTTATCCAAATCAGCATCTCGCAACATTGATCTAGCTTTTTCCATTAAAGTTCTGTTTAAACGTTCAGCAACGCCATTTTGTTGTGGTGTATACGGAACCGTCGTTTCATGAATAATGCCACATTGTTTAAAATGATTCATAAAACTTTTGTTGCAAAATTCCGTGCCATTATCGCTTCTAACACGCTTTATTTTAAGATCAGTTTGATTTTCTACTAATTTTTTAAATTCGATAAACGTGTTTAAAACTGTTATTTGATCTTTGCGTTTAAGAAAATATCTTGGGCCGTGAATAATATAGCAGGTTTTGGACACTAAAACAGTATTTAATCAATAAAAACACAGGAGCACATTAAATCATAACTAGGTAGCAGGTAGGCGCGACGAACGACACTGACCGCCGGCACGGCTCACGTCTTCGATATCTAACACCTCCCCTCGAAGTTGTGAGCAAGTCTCTTTAAACCTCATGTACATTCATCATACCTAAATTACGCATGCATTCATGATGCTTCGCTGCGCTCAAACCTTTGGTTAGAACATCAGCAGGCATTTTGTCTGTAGATAGGTATTTGAGATCAATAACACCTTGTTCGCACATATCTCGAATAAAGTGGTGCCTCACATCAATGTGCTTCGTACGCGAATGATAATTTCTACTTTGAGCAAGTTTAATGGCACCTTGGTTATCATTGAATAATGTCACACACTCATTGTCTATTTCAACATTATTCAAAACATCACGCAAATAGATAGCTTCCTTGGTAGCTTCCGAGATTGCCATGTATTCGGCCTCCGTGCTCGACAATGCAATGGTCCGTTGCTTTCGTGCTCCCCAACTAATTGGACCACCTGCCAATATAAATGCAAAACCGGAATAAGATCTACGATCTATTGCATTCGCACCCCAGTCTGCATCAACCACTCCAAACAACGGTAAGCCTGTTCTTTCATATACTAAACCGTAATCAGACGTGCCTTTCAAATATCTTAAAACACGCTTTGCTGCCTTCCAATGCTCAACATCATAATTAGTATTGAATTGACTTAAGTAATTAATGGAATATGCAATATCTGGTCGGGTGGAGACAGCCAAATACATTAACGCGCCGATTAAACTTTGATAAGGATACTGGCTCATCACATTATCCTTTACACATTTAGGGTTCTCTAACTTTACATTTACATCCATGGGGGTCATTATAGGCTTACATTCACTCATACCAAAGCGCTCCAACACCTTTTCTAGATACACACTTTGATTTAGGTACACTCTGTCGTCATTATCACGAGTAAACTCAATACCCAAACAATAATTAATTTCTCCCATATCTTTCATCTCGAATGCGTTAGATAACTGCCTCTTTACGTCCCGCAACCATACATTATTATTTGTAGCAAGAATTATGTCATCAACATAAATAGCAATTAAAAATATACACTCACCATTTGTTGCTACAAACACACATGGATCTTGGGGTAAAGCTTCAAAACCAATACTCATTAACTTTCTCACCAACTCTTTATGCCACTGCAATCCAGACTGACGCAAACCATACAAAGACTTCTTCAACACACACACACTATTTTCATACTTATTCAGGTCATGATTCCATCTTCTAACTGTCTGAATAATTTTCTTATCACTTATGATCTTTCTATGTGAACCAATCTTTTGGTTTGCGAGTACTTTCTCCAGAACATCGCGTAGCTGATCTGGTACTTCCATGTGTACTTCCTCTTCTAATGAGCCATTTAGGTAAGCTGTTACCACATCCATTTGATGCATCTCTAGTCCGTATTCCGCTGACACTGCAGCTATGAGTCTTATCGATGATGACCTCACAACTGGAGAAGAAGTTTCATGGAAATCCTCGCCTGGCCGTTGTGAACATCCTTTTGCAACGAGTCGTACCTTTTTCCCTGTAGTTTTAGTACTAAACACGAATCGGTTTCCAATCACTTTACGATTCGGTGGTCTAGGTACTATTTCCCACGTTCCATTCTTAATTTGTGCTAGGTACTCATCTTCTAAGGCACTTCGCCATTCATCAACTTCACCTGTCTTTTCGATTTCATTCCATGTCGTCGGTTCAATAGTCGCTATTGCTACTATTGGCTGTTCATTTGTATTTTCTTCCTCCGACTCATTCTCATTATCTGTATCAATTGCTGGTCTATACTCCTTACGCGGTCTTCCCACTAAACCAGTACGTACTATTCTGGGTCTTCCCCTTCCTCTTTTCGGGGGTTGAATCAATCTTTCCCACGAAACTGTTGCTATTCTCTTTCTTTGTTGATTTCCTCTATTTCTTTCTTCAACTGTATCGTTTACACTCTCAAGTGATTTCCTTGTCCTTATTCTACCTCTACTCGCTTTCAGATGAACTCTTCGCTCTTCTTCTTTATCGTTACCCACAATAGGCGCATTAGACATATTCAAGTCTAACAATATTTTGTCCTCATCTAAACTTTCTTCTTCATCAAGTATCTCCTTGTATTCATGCCTGAATGCCGTCTCATTCATAAATTTGACATCACGAGTAACTATTATTTTTCTAGTCTTCGGATCATGTATTCTATAGGCTTTGGATTGAACGTCGTAGCCCATAAAAACTCCTAGTTCAGAGCTAGAATCGAATTTTCCCTTCTGTGTACCTTTGTTCTTATAATAAGCTTTCGATCCAAATACGTGCATATATATTACAGTAGGTTTCTTTCCTTTCCATGATGTAAAAGGTATCTGCCCATTCAACGCTGTAGTTGGACATCTGTTCCTTATATAATTCGCAGTATGTACTGCCTCTGCCCAAAATGCCGGGGGGCTCCCTGCTTGACGCATCATACATCGTGCCATCTCAATCAGCGTGCGATTCTTTCTCTCTGCTATGCCATTCTGTTGCGGCGTATAGGGCGCTGTAAGTCTTCTTCTAATTC
Source organism: Pheosia tremula (assembly GCA_905333125.1). Classification (NCBI taxonomy): domain Eukaryota; kingdom Metazoa; phylum Arthropoda; class Insecta; order Lepidoptera; family Notodontidae; genus Pheosia; species Pheosia tremula. The sequence goes on along the minus strand of HG995401.1, from coordinate 11,763,662 downwards.
CTTCTTTCTTCAAAAAATCATCAAATTCATTATTAACGTATTCTCTGCCATTATCAGATTGAAGATTTTTTATCTTTTTTCCTGTGAACTTCTCAACATAGGCCTTATACTCTTTAAAAACTCGCAGGACGTCACTTTTGTTCGCTATGAAGTAAACTTCACACCATCTTGATTTGTCATCGATGAAAGTGACAATATACTTTTTCCCGCCAAAAGACTGATGTCTCATTGGACCACATACGTCCGTGTGCACTATCTCCAGTAGCTCGCTCGTGCGGTCATCACTACCCTTAGTAAAAGGTGTGCAAGTCTGCTTCTCACTAATACAGATTTCACACTCCGACAATTTTTCACTGTCATTTAATGTCAGGCCATGCACTAAACCACTCTTTGACATCGCCTTCAAGTCACGTTCATTAAGGTGCCCTAGGCGTTCATGCCAAAGATCTATGGGCTTCTTCATCTCAACATTATTCACTTCGTTCTTACTCATTCGAACATAGTATAAATTACCGATACGATCTGCCCTTATGTGAACTTTGTTTTTCTCGTCGATCACAATTGCATCATTTTTCTTGAAACGAACCTCGAACCCGCGATCTGTCATCTTTGCCACTGATAGCAGATTTGTTCGCAAGTCCGACACATAGAATACTTTTTCGATATCTATACGGCGCTCTTCGCTACCTGTATCGACTGAAAGACTGACTTTTCCAGTCCCGGTAATTTGTGTGCTTTCATTATTAGCTAAATTCAACTCTGATTCAAGCCGTGTGAATTCATTGATCATGTGCTTCTCATTGCACATATGCCCTGTACATGCACTGTCGATACACCAGATAGGATCCTTCTGCTTACCAATCATCACCTGTTCGGTGGTACTCATTAACATCGTCGTCGGTTTTTCACCATCTTTACTTTTTTCCAACTGTTGTGCGCTCTGCTTGTGTTTATTGAAATTTTTAATTTTGCATTCTCTCGCCATATGCCCACGTCGACCACAACGATAACACTCAATTTTATTTTTATTAAAATTATTTTGACTTCGGTTATCATTAGGGTTGTGTCTCTGGTTGGCATTCTTGTTAAGACGTCTGACAAACATGGCACCCTGGTCAACTACTTTAGATTTTCGGCCTTCAAAATCCTCGACAATCTTCACTTTCAACACTTCCGTTGATGGTAGATCATCACGCGACTCCATCGCCGTACGAAACATGGCAAAGGAATCAGGCAAACTGTAAAGTAGTAAAATTGCCAGTAGTTCGTCGATCACGACCAACCCAATTTCTTTGAGCTTTTTAACGGCATCAAAAAAATCCGCGATGTGCTTTCGCAGGTCATCTTCTTCCTGCATTCGTGTCAATACGAGTTTCTTTAATAACGAGGCTTTCCTGGCAGGCCCGCTCGACTGGTACATAGACTTCAATTTGTCCCAAATGTCTTTGGAAGTTTCCAAACCATCCAACGCCAACAACTCGCTTGGACTAACGGCCAATAATATGTCAGATTCGGCCTTTCCATCCATTTTAATCCAGTTAGCATACTTGGGATCCGTATTTGCCGGGAGAGGCAAAGTTCCCGAAACATATTCCCACAAGTCATTTTTCTTCAAAATTGCTCGCATATGAATCTTCCAAGTATCATAATTATCACCAGTAAGCTGATCAATCTTTATAGAAGCCATAATGGATTTTTTCAACTCCAACAACACTAATCGTTTGTTTACAACGCATGAGTCTCCAAAACGCAAACCATAAACCCGACAGTCTCCGCGTAACTTGCGATAACCCGCATTCCAATGGTTAACACGGTACACCGGAATGTTTTGATTCACTAATTTCACTGCAAATCCGTTTAATTATTCACAAAATCGTTTGTTCTTCACATGCTGGGCCCATAACCTCTTGGGCCGTGAATAATATAGCAGGTTTTGGACACTAAAACAGTATTTAATCAATAAAAACACAGGAGCACATTAAATCATAACTAGGTAGCAGGTAGGCGCGACGAACGACACTGACCGCCGGCACGGCTCACGTCTTCGATATCTAACAAAATATATAAACGATTTGCGCGAATAATCATCCGTAAAAGATATAAAATATCGACAACCACTCCAACTGTTGACTGACATTGGTCCACAAATATCTGTATGTATTAAATCAAGTTTAGTCACGCTCCTATGTGCTTGACCACGAGGAAAGGATTTGCTCTTTTGCTTTCCCTCAAAACAAGGAATACAATGAGGCAAAACTCCATTGGTAAATTTAATGCCATTCGCTAACGAATCACGAAGAGTTAACATACCTGCCAAACTTAAATGCCCTAATCGACGATGCCATAGCTCCAAAGAATTAACATTGAATACAAAAGCTTTACCTTCAGTGCGAATATTAGGCTCTTGGCTATCAGTACATACATAACATTCCCGTTTCTGATCAAGTTTGTAAATACCATCCACATTAGTAGCCGTCATATCACAGGAACCAGTTACATTGACATTATCCTTCCTGTAAATATAACATTTATTAATATCAAATAATAAAACATAGCCTTTTGCTGCAATTTTACTAACAGACAAAAGATTAGCTGCTACTTTTGGTACATACAAAGCATCAGTAATAACTCTTTCAGCATTATTATTAAATTTCACATTGATATTACCTACGCCTTCGCTATATATTTTATCATTATTGGCAGTAGTAATTTCAGATTTATTATTGGAAGAAAAATTATTCATCCAATCCTTTCGATTAGTCATATGACTAGAACAACCTGAATCTAATATCCAACTATTATTTTTACAAACATTATTAACTAATGCAGTTTCATTAGAAAAAAGGTTCAAAATAACATTACTTCCCTTCTTAGTATTAGAAGAAGTATCTTGCGTCATGCTTTTATTAGGAATCTTCTTAAAATTCTTTTTTAATTTGGGACATCTTGGTTTAATATGCCCTTTTTGTTGACAATTGTGACATGTTGGTATAAATTTGTCTGTGGCCACAAGAATCTTCTCGGATTGTTCCAAATTAGATACAGTAGCTTCTCTCTTTAATTCACTTTGTATTAATTGACATTTTACAAAGTCAGAAGTAAGTTTCGTATTTGTGGCTTCCATTGCCATAATTAAAGAATCAAATTCAATTGGCAAACCGATAAGCATTAATTCAGCTAATTCATCATCCTCGATCAAACATCCTATATCGGCCAATTCTTGAGTAATGGAAATTATATTTCCTAAGTAATGATCCATAGAATCATGGTCAACATATTTAATTTGAGATAATTTTCTCTTTAGACTTAAACGACGACTGATACCAGCATTTTCATAGGCTGCTTTCAAATTGCTCCATGCCTCTGCTGCGGTCTTAGATCTTTTGACATGTGGGTAACAAATAGGCTGGATATTCAAGCATATTTTTGCATAAGCTCTCTGATCTCTTATAGAGTCTTTCGTTGCTTGTGTCGAATCAATAATTGTATCCCACAAACCATGGTCAATCAATAAAAGTTTAATTTGAAATTTCCAATTTTGATAGTTGGATACTCCACGTAGTTTCTCAATCATAATATTTTGTGAACTACTTACGTTCATATTGGAGGAACTAACGTTTTCCATGCTCAACAAATTATATTTGTTGATCAAAATAAATAACTAGAAATATGTATCACTTTTTCACATTAGTATATTTTGACAAGAAATCACATATGTGAGGTTTTTATTATATTACACCATAACCTATTAGAAAAACCACTCTTATCAATACTAATGAATATATTGAAAAGTGTTTTAGTTCATAATCACGTTATTTATTGAAATATATATTCATATTACAAAGAAAACCAAAAGACATCATTAGAACATATTTTCGAATATCAAACATATAATTTGAATTCAATAAAAAAACTTATGTGAAAAAAGGTTTGTGTTACAAAACAGGTTTCATAACATATTTACCTAATTTAGATTGAGTTTAATTGCAAACAAGAGCCTTAGTATGAGGTTATGCCGTTTTTTGACGTAGAGAAATCCTTATGGATACCCGCAAGCTCTGCGGGAGACGAGCGGGTTATGTCGGACTGCTACCGACTTAAACCCCACGGTATACCATCGTCTACCTTTGTTGGGGCGCTGTGGGATAGCACTAGCATGCACTGCGACATCCAACGAGGTTATGCCCTAGCTCCACCCTTGATATAGTGTGAACATTCGATAGTAGTGATGGCCATCTTGGTAGAATACTCGCTTTGGAGACAAGTTGCGCAGATTCAAACGCGGCTCCCGCTAGGACTTTCAGATTTTTACGTGCGCATCACGTTTTCAATCATGAATCATTGGCTGTACCGACGGTAAAGCAAACATCGTAAGGAAACTTGCACGTTCCTCAAAATTTATGTGAAATTTACCAAATGGCCCTGGGCCAGCGTGGTGGAGCCTGAGGAATGTGCCCGGTATAATGACAATAGGCTCGCCCCCTATTTCATTGGGACCAAATACCATTGGCGAAATGTGGGTGTACAGGAGTGCACCTCTGCCTACCCCTTCGGAGATTGCAGGCGTGATGGTGTATTAGTAGGTAACAACCAACTATTTTATCCGGCAATCTATTCAGAGAAATGGCTGTGTTGCGTAGGTGTTAATTAAACATGATATATCAATAACTTAATACATTTTTTTCGTTAACTTTTTGTCGTTTCACGGTTTCACCAACAAAATCATAAGTGACGACGCGAACTATAAAAGTGAACGTTTCCGTACGATACGTATCGTAAAATCTTTCAAATTTATGACTCGCACTCGTGCAATTCGTACGTCTAAAAGTATTCGGTTAACTTATGAAAAATCTCCCAAAATGTCTATGCGTACTATAAAAGTAGGTTTAGGTTTCTCTATGGTACGAAATTATACCTAAGTAAACTTGTGACTCACACTCGCGCATGTCGTACAAAATCGTTAACTTTCAAAGTTTCCGTGAGCAAACGATCGAATGTTTACTACATATAGTAACGAAAAAAACTCACACTCGGCACAAATGTTTTAGATATCGCCCGCTAGGGGCGTTTTTTAAGTCTCTATACAAAATGTCCAAATACGGTAGTTTGTAAACTATAAAGTTAGCTAACGAAAAATCTCACACTTGAGGTACTGGTCTACGTCATTACCCTGACGTAACTCACGTATAACTCAAAAATTACACAACACTAACCAAATTTTCAGTAACGCTGCTCCCTTCTATTTCAGTGGGTTGCAGAGCATACCCATCGCCATCGCATTGCGATCTCAGAGTCATTCTGATTCAATTTGCAAAATTTTAATAACTAACTACAGTTTTTTGACATTTTCGACAATTAAAACTCAAAATTTACTCAAATTCTTTTTAGCTTAAATACCGTAACACTGCTCCCCACTATTTGAGTGGGCTTAGAGCCTATCCACTGTCATCGCGGTGCGATCACGGTGTGATTTTGACCAAACTTTGTTAAATTTCTCGGTTTTTTTACCCTTCTGAAAAATTTTCTTCAGGAATTTTTTGAGTTTCTAGGCCTATCGTGCTGCCCTCGTTGAGACGCATCCAACGGTGTGTCGCTCGCGTCTGTAGTATTCGTACAAAATCAAAAACTCGCCCCTTCATCGTTTTCATACTTGTAAAAATCTACCTAAGTTGCCTCTCGCCGCAGTACATTTGCAGATATCTGAAAAATAAAAATATAGATTAAACACGTATAACTCAAAAATTACACAACATATACTTACCAAATTTTCAGTAACGCTGCTCCCTTCTATTTCAGTGGGTTGCAGAGCATACCCATCGCCATCGCATTGCGATCTCAGAGTCATTCTGATTCAATTTGCAAAATTTTAATAACTAACTACAGTTTTTTGACATTTTCGACAATTAAAACTCAAAATTTACTCAAATTCTTTTTAGCTTAAATACCGTAACACTACTCCCCACTATTTGAGTGGGCTTAGAGCCTATCCACTGTCATCGCGGTGCGATCACGGTGTGATTTTGACTAAACTTTGTTAAATTTCTCGGTTTTTTGACCCTCCTGAAAAATGTTCTTCAGGAAATTTTTGAGTTTATGCGGCATGCTCCGACAGGCCTCGGTCCGCCTTGCGGACCTCTTCTTCTATGAAGAGCTTAGCCCTTCTATCCTCCGCTGGGCGGACGTGTTCGACACAAAACACGTCCGCCTCCTTCTCGGCCTGTGACTGGTCGTATGACGGGTTGCCCTCCCCGCCACCCGCAGGCCCGACCACACGGTTGTCGTAGGTCGTTTGCGGCGTGCGCCCTACGGCGCCGCCCTGCACGTCTTTGGCGGGAGGGGAGTGTGCTGTTGGACTCCCTCTCCCTTTCGGCTGTTTCCTTGGCCGTTATTACGGCTTCTGAGAATGAGGCTATTGCCTCCCACGCTCCTCTTCCCTGGACCATAGCTGTAGCTACGTTAGGGAGTGAGAGCTGCAGTCCTCCGAATAGGGCGAGTAAAGCTCCTCTCTGTTGTGCCCACTCAGGGCATTCTTGCAACGTGTGCTGCGCTGAATCCTGCTGGGCTCCGCAATGGTGGCATATAGTGGTGGGCTCCCGCCCGATCCGGCACAGGTACTTTCCAAAGCAGCCGTGCCCTGAAAGCACCTGTGTCAGACGAAACGAGAGAACACCATGCCGTCTCTCGAGCCACTCTGTCAAAATAGGTCTAAAGGCACTGATGGTATTGTGCCCGGCACTAGGGCTGGCGAGGACTTCATGCACGCCTCTATGGTCGCCGTCTGCAACTCTGCCCTAGTCCTCGTCTGGTCTGTCAATTGGCCCTGTGTTTGCGCCTCACGGCGCCACCGGTAAAGAAGCATCAGGGCTTCTGCCTCCAGTGGCCACGGTGGTGTTCCGGCTAACAAGGTGGCTGCCTCAAACGAGATTGTGCGGTAGCCTCTGATAGCCCTGATGGCCATTGCTCTCTGTGGCCTGCGCAGGAGCGCGATATTTTTGGCCGACAAGTCTTCTGCCCACACGGGGGCTCCATAGAGGGCAATGGACCGCACAATCCCTGTAAATAGGCGTCTGCATGACGCACTAGGTCCTCCAAGGTTAGGCAGCAGGGACGAGAGAGCCCCTGCCGTCCTTATAAGTTTGGGACTTAGGGCTTTGAAATGAGGATGGAAATTCCACCGACTATCCAAAACCAGCCTCAAGTACTTTAGGGTTGATCCGACGTTAATGCGCACGCCCCCCACAACGATGTAGGAGTTTGGAGGCGGCGCATTTCTAGGTCCGTAAAAGGCAATAGCCTCCGTTTTATTGAGGGCCACTTTTAGGCCCAGCCTTCTTATACGGCCAACAACTTGGGCCACCCCGGCCGTGGCCAGTAAAGACGCCCGGCGATGAGAGCGTCCTCTGGCGGTGATGAGGGTATCGTCCGCATAGCAGGTGACGGCGACGCCATGAAGTAGCGGGTCGCGGAGCACCCAGTCATATGCAATGTTCCACAGGAGTGGCCCTAAGACCGACCCCTGTGGAACACCGCACGTGATCTCTTTCCCTGCCCATCCTGCCCGGCACGGGTATGTTATTTACCGGGAACAGAGATAGTCTCTTATAGTACGGCGCAGGTACTGCGGGACTTGGTGGTAGGCGAAGGCCTTAATGATGGTGTCCCAGGGAAGTGAGTTAAATACGTTGGCAATGTCTAAAGACACCGCCCAAAACCACTTCACCCCGGGACACAGCCTCCTTTGCAAGCTGTTTGACATGCATGACCGCATCGATAGTAGAGCGGCCTCTCCTGAACCCAAACTGTTGGTCACTCAAATTTGGCCCTGTACGAGCCAGGTCCTCGACGAGACGGTTGGCGATTATTCGCTCAAAGAGTTTGCCCGTCTCGTCGAGCACCACAATTGGACGATATGCGGAAGGAGAGTCCGCTGGTCGCCCCTCCTTCCGTAGAAGAACAAGTCTCCCTGTATTCCATTCACGGGGGAAGCGTCCTTCCTGAAGACACGCGCTGAACAAGGTCCTAAGTCCCGACCCCAACACCTTAAGGGTTAGAACCAGTGCGCGGCCTGGAACACCATCTGGTCCGGGGGCTACGTTCTTTGCCTTCAGCTTTTCGACAGCCTCGTCCAGCTCCTCCTGCGTCACTTCTGGAGCCACTGAGTCGCCATTAGGCAAGTCACCTTGCGCTTGCAGTTGAGGCTGAACCATTTGAGGAGAGATATGGCCTACTCCACTCGGAAACAAGGCGCCAAGAATTACCTCCAGGAGATGTGGCTGGAGGGTTTGAGTGAGTGGTGGACACCAAGGGCGTAGCTTACCTCTCACCATTTTGTAGGGGCGCCCCCACGGGTCGGCGTCAAGTGAGGCGAGGAGTTCCTCGCGCGCCTGCTCTTTGGCCAGTTTTATAGCCAGCTGAAGGGTTTTTCTGGCCTCCCTATAAACCTCATATAATTCAGCCTCTAATGCTTCTCTAAATCTTTTAATAAGCCTCGCGGCGATAAACGTTTTACCAGATCCTGTAGGTAAATAAATGATAGTGTTATTTTTAACAGCAATTTCCTCCTGCTGAGTGAGTTGATGACTCCCCTGTCTCCATCTTGGCACCGGTATCGTTTCACTGTCAGTAATGTATGGATGCTGGCAATTATCTTTCTAGCTTTTAGAATGAGAAAGCACTGGCTGATCAGAATGCACTTGCATGTTCAAACTTGTTCACAAAGTACTAACCTTTTTTTTTTTTTTTGTTTCCGCTGGGAAATGCATTTACGCATACCGCCCAAGCCCAGGGGAGCAAGGACGGTTATGTGGGGCTCCTGGAAGAAGTCCAGACTACCCACTAAAACCCAGCGCCGCCCTCTCTGCCTTTGTGAGGCGCCACGGGATCGCTCTACGAGCACACTACCGTGACGCCCCGGCGGATACCTCGGGTTCGGAGGCCCCCCGGCCCCCTTCCGGCTCGTTGCCGATGAACCCTCTTATGGCGGGGGCAGGAGGCGAGCGTATCGGCCCCTTCTTCGCCCCCGCCTCGCTCTGCGGATCGGGTCGGCCAGGGCATCCTCTTCCCTGACCCGTTCCGCGGCCCCCTTCTGCGACATGACATTTTCGCAGAAGGAGACCATCGCCTCCCAGGCCCCCCTGTCGCGGAGCATAGCCTCCACTATGTTCCGCAGCGAGAGGTCTCCTCCGACCACACTTGTGAGGTCGTGCCTTTGCGACCCCCACACCACACACTCCCGGAGCGTGTGGCCTGCCGTGTCCACGGGTGCATCGCACTCGTGACACTTGGGGGTCGCCTCCCGCCCAGCGATCTGGTGCAGATACTTACCAAAGCAGCCATGCCCGGTAAACATCTGCACCAGTCTATAGGTCAACTGGCCCCTCCTCCTGAGCCAGTTGGCTAACTGGAGGCGGATCGCCTCCACTACCTCTCCTCCGTAAGTAGGGGAAGCCAGCTGCTCCCCCCACCTCCGGACCACCTCCTCCTGGGCCCTCTTCCTCTCGCGCCGTACCGCCTCCCATTCCGGTACAACGCCCCTCGCCCGCTCGTCCGCCCGGAACCGGTGGACGACGGCCAACACCTCCGCCTGCAGCTCCCAGGGCGGATCCCCCGCCAGGAGCGTGGCCACCGCCCAGGACACCGTCCGGTACCCTCTTATGGCCCTCACCGAGATTACCCTCTGAGGCCTCCGAAGAAGCCTCTTATTCCCCTCGGTGAGAGCCTCTGCCCAGATTGGGGCCCCGTACAGGGCCATACTCCGGATTACCCCGGAGTATAGCCGTCTGCACGAGGAATTCGGCCCCCCCCCCCCCCATTGGGCAACAACCTGCCCAGGGCAGCGGCGGTGAAAATAAGTTTCGGGGCTAGGCGGATAAAATGCGCCCCGAAATTCCACCGCCCACAATTGGACGATATGCGGAAGGAGAGTCCGCTGGTCGCCCCTCCTTCCGTAGAAGAACAAGTCTCCCTGTCTTCCATTCACGGGGGAAGCGTCCTTCCTGAAGACACGCGCTGAACAAGGTCCTAAGTCCCGACCCCAACACCTTAAGGGTTAGAACCAGTGCGCGGCCTGGAACACCATCGGTCCGGGGGCTACGTTCTTTGCCTTCAGCTTTTCGACAGCCTCGTCTAGCTCCTCCTGCGTCACTTCTGGAGCCACTGAGTCGCCATTAGGCAAGTCACCTTGCGCTTGCAGTTGAGGCTGAACCATTTGAGGAGAGATATGGCCTACTCCACTCGGAAACAAGGCGCCAAGATTTACCTCCAGAAGATGTGGCTGGAGGGTTTGAGTGAGTGGTGGACACCAAGGGCGTAGCTTACCTCTCACCATTTTGTAGGGGCGCCCCCACGGGTCGGCGTCAAGTGAGGCGAGGAGTTCCTCGCGCGCCTGCTCTTTGGCCAGTTTTATAGCCAGCTGAAGGGTCTTTCTGGCCTCCCTATAAACCTCATATAATTCAGCCTCTAATGCTTCTCTAAATCTTTTAATAAGCCTCGCGGCGATAAACGTTTTACCAGATCCTGTAGGTAAATAAATGATAGTGTTATTTTTAACAGCAATTTCCTCCAGCTGAGTCTGATATGGCCGTGGTTCCTGCAGTTTCACGCCATTTGATGACTCCCCTGTCTCCATCTTGGCACCGGTATCGTTTCACTGTCAGTAATGTATGGATGCTGGCAATTATCTTTCTAGCTTCTAGAATGAGAAAGCACTGGCTGATCAGAATGCACTTGCATGTTCGAACTTGTTCACAAAGTACTAACCTTTTTTTTTTTTTGTTTCCGCTGGGAAATGCATTTACGCATACCGCCCAAGCCCGGGGGAGCAAGGACGGTTATGTGGGGCTCCTGGAAGAAGTCCAGACTACCCACTAAAACCCAGCGCCGCCCTCTCTGCCTTTGTGGGCCGCCACGGGATCGCTCTACGAGCACACTACCGTGACGCCCCGGCGGATACCTCGGGTTCGGAGGCCCCCCGGCCCCCTTCCGGCTCGTTGCCGATGAACCCTCTTATGGGGGGGGCAGGAGGCGAGCGTATCGGCCCCTTCTTCGCCCCCGCCTCGCTCTGCGGATCGGGTCGGCCAGGGCATCCTCTTCCCTGACCCGTTCCGCGGCCCCCTTCTGCGACATGACATTTTCGCAGAAGGAGACCATCGCCTCCCAGGCCCCCCTGTCGCGGAGCATAGCCTCCACTATGCTCCGCAGCGAGAGGTCACCTCCGACCACACTTGTGAGGTCGTGCCTTTGCGACCCCCACACCACACACTCCCGGAGCGTGTGGCCTGCCGTGTCCACGGGTGCATCGCACTCGTGACACTTGGGGGTCGCCTCCCGCCCAGCGATCTGGTGCAGATACTTACCAAAGCAGCCATGCCCGGTAAGCATCTGCACCAGTCTATAGGTCAACTGGCCCCTCCTCCTGAGCCAGTTGGCTAACTGGGGGCGGATCGCCTCCACTACCTCTCCTCCGTAAGTAGGGGAAGCCAGCTGCTCCCCCCACCTCCGGACCACCTCCTCCTGGGCCCTCTTCCTCTCGCGCCGTACCGCCTCCCATTCCGGTACAACGCCCCTCGCCCGCTCGTCCGCCCGGAACCGGTGGACGACGGCCAACACCTCCGCCTGCAGCTCCCAGGGTGGATCCCCCGCCAGGAGCGTGGCCGCCGCCCAGGACACCGTCCGGTACCCTCTTATGGCCCTCACCGAGATTACCCTCTGAGGCCTCCGAAGAAGCCTCTTATTCCCCTCGGTGAGAGCCTCTGCCCAGATTGGGGCCCCGTACAGGGCCATACTCCGGATTACCCCGGAGTATAGCCGTCTGCACGAGGAATTCGCCCCCCCCCCCCCACATTGGGCAACAACCTGCCCAGGGCAGCGGCGGTGGAAATAAGTTTCGGGGCTAGGCGGATAAAATGCGCCCCGAAATTCCACCGCCCACAATTGGACGATATGCGGAAGGAGAGTCCGCTGGTCGCCCCTCCTTCCGTAGAAGAACAAGTCTCCCTGTCTTCCATTCACGGGGGAAGCGTCCTTCCTGAAGACACGCGCTGAACAAGGTCCTAAGTCCCGACCCCAACACCTTAAGGGTTAGAACCAGTGCGCGGCCTGGAACACCATCTGGTCCGGGGGCTACGTTCTTTGCCTTCAGCTTTTCGACAGCCTCGTCCAGCTCCTCCTGCGTCACTTCTGGAGCCACTGAGTCGCCATTAGGCAAGTCACCTTGCGCTTGCAGTTGAGGCTGAACCATTTGAGGAGAGATATGGCCTACTCCACTCGGAAACAAGGCGCCAAGAATTACCTCCAGGAGATGTGGCTGGAGGGTTTGAGTGAGTGGTGGACACCAAGGGCGTAGCTTACCTCTCACCATTTTGTAGGGGCGCCCCCACGGGTCGGCGTCAAGTGAGGCGAGGAGTTCCTCGCGCGCCTGCTCTTTGGCCAGTTTTATAGCCAGCTGAAGGGTCTTTCTGGCCTCCCTATAAACCTCATATAATTCAGCCTCTAATGCTTCTCTAAATCTTTTAATAAGCCTCGCGGCGATAAACGTTTTACCAGATCCTGTAGGTAAATAAATGATAGTGTTATTTTTAACAGCAATTTCCTCCTGCTGAGTGAGTTGATGACTCCCCTGTCTCCATCTTGGCACCGGTATCGTTTCACTGTCAGTAATGTATGGATGCTGGCAATTATCTTTCTAGCTTTTAGAATGAGAAAGCACTGGCTGATCAGAATGCACTTGCATGTTCAAACTTGTTCACAAAGTACTAACCTTTTTTTTTTTTTTTTTACATGTGGAAATGCAATTACGCATCGTCCCTCACGCCCCGGGGGGGACGAGAGGGGTATGTGGGACTCCCCGGCGGCGGCCGGTATACCCACTAAAACCACATGGTGATTCCTCACGGTCGCTTGTGTCGGGGACACGGGAACGCTTGCGCATACTTCCGCGAACCCCGACGCGACTGCGGCCTTTCGGCCTCCTCCAGGCCTTGCGGCCAGGCGCTGTGTCGGACCACCAGACACAGCACCGATCCTCTCGAGCCCGGAGTGGAACGGCGTCTCCCCCGAGTCCGCCGCCCGGGGCTCAGCGCCGACCGCCTGCCACACCAGCTGGCGGCCAGCAAGTCCTCCCGGGTGACAGCGAGCTGCCCCCCGGTCGGCCTCTTCACCCGAAAGGGTGGAGGGTGGGTCCGCCGCGTCCAAGCACTAGGCCCGGTCGCGGCCCCCCTCCCTTTCCTCACGCCCCTTGCGGGGCCGAGGGGTGGGCCCGCCGCTACCTCACGCAGCCTCCCTCCCCTCCACGAGGTGGGTCCGCCGCGTCCAGGCCGAGAGATCTGCGGAACTACTGGCTGCCACATTTTTCCCCAAAGACGATAGAGGAGTGGATAATGATATCCACAAATCTATAAGATCCAAAGCCGAAAACTACGACACTGGGCAGCCAGCAGTCCCCGCAGACCCTCCATGTACAACAGCCGAACTAGAGCGCACACTAGCAAGTTTCCACCCCAAAAAGGCTCCAGGACCAGACGGACTCACGGCTGACATCTGTCAAAAAGCCATAGGCGCTGCTGGTCCTGTCTTCCTAGAAATCACCAACAAATGCCTATCACTGGCATGCTTTCCCATCGCCTTGAAGGAAGCTGCTGTTGTGGTGCTGAGGAAACCAGGAAGAGCAGACTATTGCGGACCAAGGTCGTACCGACCAATCGGCCTATTGTCGATATTGGGTAAAATCCTCGAAAAAATGATGAACCGCAGAGTCCGATGGCACATTTTACCCAAGACCAACGCCAGGCAGTACGGCTTTGTTCCGCAACGGTCCACAGAAGACGCTCTCTACGACCTCATGCAGCACATCAGGAGCAACCTTCAAGAAAAGAAGATCACGATGATGGTCTCTCTCGATATCGAAGGTGCGTTCGACAACGCCTGGTGGCCAGCGATAATGTGCCAATTAAAAAACAAAAAATGTCCTACCAATCTCATAAACCTGATTGACAGTTACTTTAAGGACCGACAAGTAATTGTGCACTACGCTGGAAAAACGCACAAGAGAACACCGGAGAAAGGTTGCGTACAGGGTTCGATCAGCGGTCCTACTTGTAACGGTCCAGAGTACCTTCCCGTCACCATTCACAAATATATGATTAAACATCCAATTATGCTTGAACTTCTTTCACTTAGTTTCTCTCTAAAATATATATTTTCCTTCATGTAATGTTCATTATAGTCAATGTTCTTGGCAACAGTTAATGAGGACACTTGATAGGTGAAATATAACATTATAAATTACTTTAAACTAATGAAAAACCAATAATAATGAAATAAACGAGAATCGTTCATGTTCTAACTAAAAGTTTTCAAAACTTTGTTTACAAACCAAACTTGTTGACATTTAATAGATTTGACGTTTGATGGACATTGTCAGACATGATGCGTTTCGTTATTATATTATTTAAACAAATAGATGAGTATTAAACTGGATTGTCATTGTCAGGTGTCGCGATAGGTCACTTTTATTTTCAGGCTAAAATTTTATTAATTTTCGTTTGAGATTCTGAGTTTGTAGACTCATATTTTCACTAGTTATCATCTCCTACGGTAAGTATAGTATTTTAATCATCCTTAGAGTCGTTTAAAATGAATGATGATGATCCCCCCGATTGGGGGGATTGTCTCTCCTCATCAATTCATTCTCCATCATCTCCACCGCGTACCCCAGGCAGGGAAACTGATGACCTAAGACCTCCATCCAGGAAGCGGTTAGCTGATGAACAGCAACAGATCTCAGTAAGTGCTAAAAAATCTAACTCTCCCTCGGACTCTATTCAAAACATATTTTTCACTCCTGGGTACAGCTCTGAGGAGCCCCCCCTAAGCTATTTCCCTTCCGACAAGGGTCCGTTTGTAGTCCACATTTCGCGATCGCATCCAGATCCTGCTGCTGGACAATCAATCCGTGCCTTAAAGGCTGCACAAATAATTCACCAAGCTAAAGTTCCAGGTGTTGTTGCAGGAAGTATTAGAGCTATAGGTCGTAACAAAATATATGTTGAATTTAAATCTTCTGATGAAGCAAACAAATTTGTAAAATCTGACCTCCCACATTCTCACAATCTCTCTGCTTCTATACCTAAATTCCAAGTATCGAGAATGGGGGTAGTCAGGGACATCCCTACAGAATGGTCGCTCGAAGAGCTAGTATCAGGAATTGAACTCCCTTCTTATAGTGGTAAAATTATTAAAGCCCGTCGGCTATTTCGGAAATCTTTTAGGGAAGGGAAACCGGAATGGCTTCCATCCACAACAGTGGTCCTAACATTTCACAGCCAGATTTTACCAGAGAAAATTTATATATATAATACATCCATCCCTGTTAATGTATACCAACTCCCTACCATTCAATGTAGGAGTTGTTGTAGATTTGGACATATTGCTGCACAGTGTCGTTCCAAACCAAGATGCTTCCGTTGTTCTCAACAACATACTGGAGAAAGCTGCATTGTACCTGATGATAAAATTTCGTGCTTGTTTTGTTCAGGTCTTCATAAGGCTAATGATTCTAAATGTCCTGAATTTTCTAGACAAAAATCGATTAAATTGGTTATGTCGGAGGAGAACATTAGCTATTATGACGCTTCACAGCGCTTTCGTCCAGTTAGGACTAGTTACGCTGAAATGTCCCAGCGTTTGTTTTCTCCTGTCCCTCCTTCTCATACTTATTCTAATGGTCGCCCTTTGCTTCAAGATAATCTTTCACAATCTGCCGTTCCTCGTAATCAAGTTTCCTACAAGAAGACTGTGGCTTGGGAACGCAAGCCTCATTCTCCCTTAGGTAAAACCTTTGACTCCCACGCACATAATAATATAGTGTCTAGTCCAACATCATCCCTCCCTAACGGGTGTGCTTTAGATAGTAATATGTTGTCTAATAACGATAAGGTTTTAGAATTATTGGTTAGTATTCTAGTAAATATTC